>VALG01004880.1:4916-39115 GCA_009835305.1 Ipomoea purpurea | reverse complement strand
ACATTGTAGATTACATAATTTCTAAATTAAAGATGAAATGCCATAGTGTATTATTTTTGTTTGTAATTTTTTACTAAATTATTATTAATTAATAAAAGTAAAATAGGAGCTACTAAATATGGCCAACTTTGGATTGGATGGGGGTTTTTCGACTTCGAACTTAAGGACCTTTTTTAATTAAAATCAATGCAATAAGCTTAACGGGTGACTTAACCCAAAAATTAACGGAATAAGAAATATTTAACCGGGAAAAAGTAACGGAAAATCATATTTCATTTAAGGACTAATTTAGCTAAATCTTAAAGGAAAAAAAATAAAATCTGATCAAAATTTAGCCACATCATTTGATTAAAAAAACTTGACCGCCATTTTTTCTACCCATTATAGGCTACTAACTCTCTTGGGCTCTTATTAGATATATATATATATATATATATATATATATATATATATATACACACACACACACACCAAGGGTACGACAGAGCTAAAGTGGGGACAGTTGCATCCCCTCCCTCACCCCACCCCCATATTATAGTAATTATATGTATATATATAATAAATGTTTAGGGTATAAGTATAAAATACTGGATAAAATAAAGAAAAGATGAAATGGTTAAGTTGGCAATGGCTGTAAGGCATTGTGCGCAACTTATTAAAGATTCTGGGGTTGTTTTAGTTTGGAAACTTGTTTTTTTTTTTTTTACTTATATTTATTATGTATTTTATTTTTCATTTATCAAACAATGACATGACTCATTTGTTAAATATTTTTTTTCATCGTATCTAACAATTATCATTTTTTTAATATATTGATAATGAGATATGTAATTTATAATTTTTTTTAATATTTGAATCAATTTTATTAAAGTAATTATATTTTATTTTATGTCCATTTCTAACAATATTTATAGTTATGCTTTAGATTCCTATGTGTTTTATTTATTTAATTTTTTTAAACTATCTCTTTGTTTTAATATTTGTCCCCACTGAAAAAATTTCTAGCTTCGCCCCACACACACACACACACACACAGCACAACCACACACACACACCACACACAACCACACACAACACACAACACCAAAACACACACACCAACACACACACATAATAGTATTATAATAATTGCGGGTGTGTCATATGGATCAACTTAGCTGACATGATTTTATGTTGTTTTTAAATTATATTATTATTATTTGGTGTTTCTTGGTTGGCTAGCTCAGTATTTGTAGTTTCGGTGTTAGGACATCTATAAATTTGGCAAAACAAAAAAAAAAAAAAAAAAAAGAAAAAAAAGAAATAAAAATACATTAAATGTGAATATGAAATCCAGTGATATCATGTTATTTTATATATGTATTATTATGCTCTATATTCTCAACTGTAAACAGACAAGTGTGGCCGGGGCCGGAGACTTGATCAAAAGCCGTATTCACCGATATGAACTGAATCCGAAATATACTATATGTGTACTCTCTAGGTCGTAAATATCATGGCCTCTAAAGATTTAAAATATCTCAGACGGAGTTTACATCAACATGGGCATCGAGTCGTATTGCCACATAATTACTGAACGCATTGTATATTTTTTTTATATATTTAAAAGAATAGGTGGGGGGGGGGGCCTTATATTAGGCATATCAAGTAAATTGCTATGCGATTATGAAACTGCGACGCGATTGAGATCCGTGTTTTATCAATAAGACTGTTGAATTATGGAATTACAGACCCGAGACCTACAGAAAAACATGGGACTAATAAAATTTAGGTGAGGTTTTAAATCAAGATCGAAAAGCAAAAGTATTAGTGGGTTCGAAAAAATTTTTTTTTACCCAAAAAGTTTTTCTGGACATACCCCATAACCACGTGTAGGCAGGTGGGTTGGTCAAACAAGACTTCTGCTGCGATGTCTTGATATGGCTTAAGGAGCTCAGTTTCAGGCTGATCGAAAATTTCATTACGCTTGGCTGTATACTATTCCCAATCACAATGGTAAAACACTGTTCTAAGTGATGGGACATATAATTATAAATTATATGCAGCAGTAGGGGTTCAAAGCTTTCGGATTAACAGACACATAACATAATAAAACTGAATATACTTAGTCGTTAGTACCCCCTAATATACAATACATATCGTTCACTTGTAATACTGAGACGTCAGATAAAATAATCGTATAATATTAATGTATACCATGACTACAAACTTGTTTACTTTATATAGCAATTCTGATTCCTTGATCGAACCTTCTTGTTGTCATTTGGACTGCCCGAGCAAAGAGTACTGCACGTCAATTGCCTTTTTTGCATGAGCCTTATTTTAATATATTTTATTTGGCCGACGTATTAATGATGCACTATAATATGAAAGGTTGGACCCACTTTTGATAAAGTAAGAGAATATTGCATTCGCCTATTGAGTAAAATAGTGGAAAAAAATGCTAAAAATTGCATGATGCTAGGAAGTGGCAAACTCATTTTAAAACGCATGAGAGAGTTAATTACATGGAGTCATGCATAGTCATATTGTAATAAAATTTTTTTTTTAAAAAAAAATATGTGTTATGTTGTCTGGACAATACTATAACTATGAGGGGAGATTTATTATTCAATTTGTATTACTTTAATTTATTATATTTAATTTTTTATATTTTTCATATTGTGGCTGTTGATTCTTTATAGTTAGGAAATTCATTACTTTCAAATTTACTATGATTCAAAACTTTCTTTCACCCCCATGCCATACAGACGAATTCATTCTTATTAATCTGATCGAATGATATAATTATAATCAAACCAAGCCACAATGGTAAGTGGAGTTTTGTTAGTTTTTATATTTCGGATAAGAGAATGATCTTCTTGGTAAATATAAAACAGCCCATTCCATGGTGTATTTGACTCTTACTAATCAACAGATTTCTCTAGTAATATTTCACTCATCTCAAAACACTAACTACAAAATTACCATTACCAAGTAAGAATCTAGAGTACCTCATCTAATTCGGTTCCCAATGGATGCGATCTCTCTATAAGCAACACACTCCCTTATTCTTAAGCTGGCAAAACCTTAAAAATTTATATGGTACGTATCTGTCTTCTGATCTATGCAGATGATTAATTTGCTCACAATATGAATACATCTTAAGCTTGCATATGTTTTCGTCTCTGAAAATTGATCAATGTATTATTCATTACACATCCTATATTTCGAGTCATGTTGTAACATGGATAAATTAAAGAATTTCAAGTATCTTTTAAATATATATCTTATATATCGCAATAACATCCTTCTACAGTAACCTCATTATATTTCCAACATATTATCTTCTGCTCTCGTAGCACGCAATAAATTTATTCTCGTAGACTTTATCTCTTACAAGAGGTGAAATGTTAATTCCTATACTGCGAGGTTATTCCAATAGCAATAAATCGGCAAGTAATCAAGGTTGGTATAATGTTGTGGTTGCTTTGTGTTACTTGCAAACAAAATTTATGAACTTATTCTGAGTTAGTTATGCTTCGATGATGTGATAGCTTATTTATAATTCAAAGGAAAATTTGTTAAAATAATCTTGGAGTGAATAGTATAGCTTCGCTTATGGGTGGCGGTGAGATTCGAACTAATGACCTTTGATCTAGGTCTGATACCAAATTGAAGTATGTGCTCCATCTCAACTAAAAGCCTAAACTGATAGTTAGATTGCACATTAATGACTATATTCTCAACAGTACTAACTTATTTTGAGAGCTAGTATCTACAATATTAGCTGAAGAGAATTTTGAGATTTTTCATAACTTTTTTTCCCTTGTTGTGAATTGAGTAATTTCTCAACAAGTTTTATTTAGGTTGGTTATATAGGAAAGTGCATTTCATACAGGCTTGGAGTGTTTTGATTCTTTGTTTTCTCTAACATGTTTCTCATTCTTGTTGAGTTATAGTCGAGTAGGTGAATTGACAAAGATGCTACTTCAAGACTTATGAAAAAGGATTCTTGCTTTATCAAGATATGAATATGATTAGGATAATTATGAGGAATTGAGGATTGAGTGTCTTAGCGGATCCATATTGGAGTTGTATTTTTTGAAATTAGCACTGCTCTCTTTCCCAAATCTTTGAACTTCCTTAGTTTTAACTTATAAGTATGAATATTTAGTTCAAATGTATTGAATTTTGTATGAGGCTCACCAAAAGAGTCATAATTATGGCTTGCGTTTGACAGCAACTTCTCTCAAGTGCAATGGTTATAAAGAGGCGCCGTTGCGAACGTGCAGGTGCGGTTGTGACAGAAATTCTATATCAGCGCTGTAGATCTTGATTTGCCAATAAATGTTGTAGTATATTTCCTGTCTCATTTGAAAGCAATTAAGGTTCTTTGCTTGAATGCCACTTGTTGAATTCGATGAGAATCTCTCTTCCTTTGGACTATAGTATTGAAAGTCTTTTTTTTTCAAGTCTCGTAATCTTTTGTTTTTGTCCTTCCCAATGAATAAATATGCAAGTAATCAAATTGAGTTCTTTCAAGTTTGCCAAAAAACTCCCAACCTATGTGAATTGTACATTAGAGCGGTAAGTATGTGTGGTAAGACGATAGTTTATATAATTGGCAACCATGATTTTTGTTTCCTTAATATGTTCTTTTATTTGTTGTTGAGTTGCAAAGCAGTTAGGCTTATGATGCAAGGAGCTGATTGAAGACATTTAATTTGAAGGATCTAGATTGTTGCATTATTAATCAGGATATGAAAATGCTGGCAAATGAGCTCTCTTTGTGGGGGAGAATTCCGGGATAACCCGGGTTCGATTCCCACAAGTGACGATTCTCATTGGACCAGTTTCTGTGCCTCCCGAAGCGAACCGGGTGGACCTGAAATGTTAAACGGACAGAGAAAGACCCGGACCATAGTGTCATTTACACCCAAAAAAAAAAAAAGAAAAAAAAAGGATATGAAATGCTTAAAGCAATTAAGATTGGTTCGATGGATCTACCATTGAAATGCTTTGAAAATATATGTTGTTCTTAAAATCTGGTCTCGTGCATCTCCAAAAACACAATTTGTCTTTATAAAGTGCAAGTCTAGCTATAGCCTGGTTGCACCTCCATGGACCATAGAAATGTAATCAATGGTTGTGCTAGAAGTTGATAAATTTCTGTAAGGCAGGGATGAAATTTTGTTTCCTAGGTTGGTCAATAAGTATTACTCCTTCCCTCATAGATTTAACTTAAATTATTTACAATTTAATTTTGAGTTAGTATTAGTATTTTACAATTCAATTTTACATTCTACGAGGTTGCTAATCACATTTCTCAAATCTTTCAAATGCTTTATTTTACGTATGAATATTTAGTTCAAATATAATGTATAGCGGTTTGTTACTAATATGTTCAAAGGTAATTTTATTAAACTCGGGGAATAGATTAACCACATGCTCAAGATATAGAATGAGAAGAAGAAAGACAGAAGATAATTTTATTATTTTTTGCTTAGTATGACATTCTAAACAGATGATTTTTGTGAACTAGTATGAATAATTTCAATTTATTTCTTTATTTCTATTGTGTCACAGTGTATATTTTTAGTACTTGAATTATTTATTTTGACAATGCATTTTAAACGCATATATAATAAATAATTAATTAATATTTTCTATTAATGCATATAGGAAGCTTGTCTAAAAACAATTCATTAGATCCAAAAATATTTGTCAAACTCGTCAAAGGCTTTGTCAAAATAAAATTGAGAAAAAGAAATTATGTTTAACTTTTTTCAAGCCTTAAAGCCAATGACTGATCGAGTATAGATTTTTAGCATCATAAAAAAGAAGAAATTATTAAGAATATATGTATTAGATTTCGATGAGCCAAGAATGTATTTAGGATGAAAATTTAAAACCCTTATTTCTTTTTTATTTAGTATCGGTATTTTTACCTGAAATATTGAAGAATTATCAAGAAGTCAAGAATAAATTTAGGGAAGAATTCATGAAGATACCATGAAAATCATATTGGAGAAGAAAATAATTTTGAAAGCAGTCGAAGATATATTTTGGATCAGATGATATTGTACGAGATTGTTAATTCAAGAAAGAGGTGAGGTTGCATGAATTAATTAAGGAGGTGAGATTGCAACAAGATGTGAGGTTGCACAAATTAATTAAGGAGTTAAGATACAACAAGATGTGAGGTTGCACAAATTAATTAGAGATGTGAGATTGCAACAAACAGGTGAAGTTGCAATAAATTAAATAAAAGGCGATGAGAGATTGCAAGCAACTGAAGTAGTAATTTAATTAAAAGGCATGAGAGATTGTACAATTAAATAAGTAACTATAGGGATGGCAATGTGCTCCGTCCCCGACGGGGATCCCCCAATCCGCCCGACGGGGACGGGGATAAAGAAAGTTTTCGGGGAATGGGGACGGGAATGTAACATTCCCCGTCGGGGACGGGGACGGACGGGGAATACCCCTCCCGCCCGCCCCGTCCCCGATTAATTTATAATTAATAAATAATAAATAATAAAATATATATATATATATATATAATATATATTATATATATAGTTATATATATATGTATATAATATATATATATATAATATGTAATAGCCACTGTAGTAGTGTACGTACTGCCTTGGCCATTACGCAATTACAGGTGGCTTATTTTTTATTTATTATATATATATATAAAATATATATATATATATATAATATATATATTATATATTAAAACTTACGTTTTATTTTTAAATTTAAAATTTTAACTAATAGTCCAACGGGGATGGGGAATCCCCGTCCCGCCTAAATCCCCGCGGGGATGGGGATGGGGATTATTTTCAATTCCCCGCTGGGGATGGGGATGAGGACGGGGATGGGGTTGGGGATTCGGGACGGGGACGGGAGTATACTCCCCGCCCGTTGCCATCCCTAAGTAACTAAGGTTGCATGCACAAAAATTAAGGAAGTAGATGAAGTAGCAGTGCGCTCAGATTAAATTGGAAGGAGGTGAAGTTTGGGAACTATTTTTTAATTTTTATGGAAGAGCTAAGGATGGAGATAATATTTATTATTGAAAGATCTAATGTTGGAGCTAAGGTTTATTATGGAAAGTAGGGGTGGACGTTTCGGATTTCGGTTCGGTTTTTTTTTTTCAGTTTCGGTTTCGGTTTGGTTTTTTTTTAAAAAAATAAAACCATTCAGTTTAATAGTAGAGTTTGGTTCGGTATTCGGTTCGATTTTAGTGGAAGTCCACTATTTGAACATTCCCTTTTTTGCCTGACCGATTGTTCAGTTGGCTCACTTGCGGGAGTTGCATTGCCACTTGAAGTGTTTTAATTTGTTGATGACAAGATGAAGAATCATTCATCTACATACTTAATATTTGAAAAATAAGAATTATTAAAACACCAAATGTTGGGACTTACGACTTGGAGTTGAGATCTGAGGATTTGAGGAGTTGAAATTATTAATTATTATATAATTAAATATATAATACTAGCATTTTGTACGCGCGGTGCGTGAAAATTTATGCCCAATATTAAAAAATTGATAAATGCAAATAATTACAAGTTATAGTTCAAATTATATTTCACAATTCCTTAAAGTAGTAAATTTTAATCATCGTATTTGAAAACTATAGAGATGAACAAAATTTATATTTTGTTTATTAATAATGTAAACAATTTTGATATAATTTATACTTTATTTTTACAATAATAAATAAAATATTTATAATATACTAATCTAGTACCCGGTCACATATATTGGTACGTTGTGTATTCCTATTCAACACACACACACACACACACACACACACACACACACATATATGATTTACCATTCATAAAATTAATTAAAATATAATCAACAATAATTATAATAATAATTTTAATAAAATGATAATTAAAGAATAGGAAAAAGATATCATATATATAGGTGTAGGATAATAATGATAGAGTTATGAAAGTTTGAATTAAATAGTAAAAGTGTTATAACGGTGTAAGGGTACTTTTGTATAACAAGAATGTAGTAGGGATAATTTTATCAATTATAATTGAAGTGTACAACATTTAATGAAAAATGTATACCTTTATTAGCATACAAATGTAAATATTGATACAAATATATTTATGGTTTAATGGGTAAAACTTTTGATTTTTAACTGATGGTAAGGGTTCACACCTCATCTTAGACACTTAATACATTATATATTTATTACAAATTAAAAAAAAAAAATCGATCGGTTTTTCAGTTCGGTTCGAATTTTAACCAAATCGAACCGATCGGTTTAAGGAAACTGAGTACCGATCGTTACTTCAGTTTAAGATCGAACCGGTTCGGTTCGGGTAACCGAAATGTCCAGCCCTAATGGAAAGAGCTAATGTTGGAGCTAAGGTTTATTATGGAAAGAGTTAAGGTTGGAGTCTTGGAGATAAGGTTTATTTTGAAAAGAGCTAAGGCTTATTAGGGAAAGAGTTAAGATTGAAGTTAAAGTTTAAGAGTCAATTCCAAATTTGAAAAGAGCTAAGGATTGGCTTGAATATTTTTTTTTGAGAGAGGATTGGCTTGAATATATATCTACCAGAATTAAAAAGCTAATACTGCATGAATTTATTAAGGAGCTGAAGTTCACTACCGAAGTCCAAAATAACAATTACTACTACTGCAAAATTATTTCTACACACCAACATCAATGTCATAAAAGTCTATAAAATTTTTATATAAACTAATCAGAATCTAGAAATGCTACAAGATATGCTAACAACATTTGAAATTTGAGATTGTCTTTTTTCTAACGGATAAATATTAAAACACCTATATAAGGATAAAGATTTGAATTTAAGCAGCTAAGAAGAACACACAAAGCATATGAACACGAGAAAATTCAAGTGAAATTCAAATAGCTTACATAGATCCTCATCCAGAAAAGAGACTTAGCAACATATTGATAAATTCTTCTAGAAGTCTCAAAGTTGGAAGAAAGAAAAATCTTATTTTTTAATTAATAAGTGTTCTCTACTGGATAGTAGATAAAGGATAGTAGCACAGAGTTGTGAAATCCTAGTGTTAGTGCTAGAGGCACTACAATTGTGTGATTAGTGTTGGATGATCAACGCACTAGATCACTAATTAATTGTATCTTGAACCATGGTAGTGGTATAGTGAATTTTACTTGGAAATAGGAGTAAAGTGGAGTAGAAGGATTACATACATCTTCGAACCACTTATGTTCTTTATTGCTTTACTTTATCTGTTTCTGCATACATTGTTACACATGAACTACACACTACACAATCACTATACTAGTTTTA
Source organism: Ipomoea purpurea (assembly GCA_009835305.1). NCBI lineage: Eukaryota > Viridiplantae > Streptophyta > Magnoliopsida > Solanales > Convolvulaceae > Ipomoea > Ipomoea purpurea. The sequence goes on along the minus strand of VALG01004880.1, from coordinate 29,804 downwards.
AATTCTGCTTTGCACAAGACACCGCTAAGTTTATCAAGTGTTTTTAATTCTATATTTTTATATCGTCTAGCATATTTCAAATTATTTATAAAAGTTTATTTACTCCCCTCTAGACTTTTATTCTTTCTTTCGGGACCAACATAAAACTGTTGTCCAAAATTCCCGGAGTCCATAAGTCTTCATACAATTCTATCACATCATCACAGAAGCTGGTACACTCGTCCTAGGCAACCCTCGCTTTATCACAAATGCCAATAACTTTCCATTGCCCACAATATATCACAAAAACATACATTAAAGCCTAGCAGATATTTGGTTAGAAGGAAGGAATTAAGGGGGAATGAATTGTATTTTAGTGGGAAAAGAATAAGGTGAAAATAAAGTAAAAATTCAAATTACTTATTTGGTAGGGAGGAATAAGATTATTGGGAATGTGAAGGAATAAGTGATGTAGACTAACATGCGCTTGTGTAATAGTAATAATAATGGGCAATTTAGTCATTTTCATTATTTTTTCCTTTTGCAACTGCATCAAATTAGAATTTGTAGGGATACATGAATGCAATTCAACAAAAAAGGAGCATTGTAATTTAGCATGCCAAAGAATTGTTGTAAAAGCAATGTATTCATGTCAACCAAACGGGATTTAATGCTATCAATAACTCTGGCAACACACTCTCACTTTTAAAAGTAATCGTATTTCTACATTATCAAATTTATAAGTCACTTATGACCTGTTTGGGTCTGGAAAATTTTATGGATGAAATTGAGATCTCATGAAAAAAAATTACCCAAAAGATTGTTTATTATTAGTTGGTAGAAAATAAATTATTGTGAATTGTAATGAATAATGAGTATAAAAACCAATTATACCCTTACACAATAATAATAACAAATCTAATTAAAAGATTTATGAGGACAAATTCGTTCATAATAAGAGAGCAAATAAAACTTTTTCTACGAAAAATAGCTAATTTTAAACTCAAAAAAATCTCAATGTGAGGAATTAAACTTGAAAATGAATCCATGTATTCAATGGGTGTTGGATTATTGCTTCATGGCCCCAGTGGGTGGCGAGGTTCCAATTTATACCCCACGAATCAAATTGGGTTTTGATCCGGTCTCTATAGGGACTCAAACCCATGGATCTCCTATTTGGGAGATCCTTTATGCCACTAGAACAGCATTCAAATTTACATTACCATTATAATATAATAAAAATTAAAAAATTAAAAAATAAAAAGTGTAAAAGTCATAGATGTCGAAATTAAGGCCAAAAATTATTCTGTGGGACCGGTACAAAACACCAAGTTGATATTGAAATGTTCATTTAAAATTGTATATATTAAACGTCAAAATTTTACATGACTGAATATTCACTATTTACATATTGAATGTTAACAATTACATACTGAAATTCCACCATTATACTATTGAATGTTCACCAATTTTATATACTAAATTTCACATTTAACATATTGAATATTCACAATTTAAATTTGTTGAACCTTCAGTATGTAATTTGTGAACATTCAGGTATATAAATTATGTATTTTTTAACCGGGATCACCACCAGCTGTGTAAGGACCATATTTTATACTACTATAATAGTAATGTATATTTAGTTCAAAATAATTGTAACTTTAGTATATTAAAATGTATTTTTATGGTCCATACAACACTATGTGGACCATAGTCCACACAATAATTTACCCGGTGGCATGCAATTGTTATGCCGTGGAATCGTGTCCACTAAGGTGGACACGGTTCTATGTTTCATAATTATAAACTCTATGTTCATAATTTTTGAACATCATATTCACAATAATTGAAACTCTATATTCACAAATTACAAGAACTCTATATTCATAATTACTGAACTCTATTAATTCATAATTTTTGAACTTCATATTCAACAATTCTATTGACACTTCTATATTCAAATTTACCAAAACTCTATTGTTTATAATTATTAGAAACTCCTATGTTATTCAAATTATAGAATTCCTATGTTCATAATTTTTACTTTAATATCATAACTAGCTAGTTTTTTTTACGCGCTTTGGCATATGAGAATAATGTCCAATGTTATTTTTAAATAAATATTAAAAGTATGCAATGCAAATGATATATAGTAGATGTTTATTACATATAGGTAAATAATGTGAATTTGTTTATTTATAACGTAATTTAATATATTAAAATTCAGATTAATATATGAGAGATTGATTATTTATTGTCACTAATAATGTTTGCAACTTTGTAATAACGCTAATCTAAATATTTAGTCTTAAAGCGATAATCTAAATAATTAAATACTACTTTTGGTTTAAATTTTTCTAATTTTTCTTAATTCTCTTTTGGGTAGCATTGTCATTGTTTTCATCTTCAGTACATGTTCTTTTTTTTCTTTTTTTTTTTTTTTTTTTTGGTAGTGTGTCATTGCAATTAGGTTACTGGTGGCAGCATAGAGGGATTCATCATGCAATGAGATTATGGTGTAGGAAGATTTAGATTTGTCTTGTTGTATAGATGACTGAGATTTTAGTTGTGATATGAAACTCTTTATCTTACAAACACCTACATGTTTCATGTTTTGTGAGATGTGTGTCGTAGGTTTATCATGTGAAAGTATTGAACAAAATATTAATATTTATATAATTTGTATAAAATACTTGGTAAATAAATACTCGTATATATAACATGTTTTGTATTATAACTTTGATATTTAATTACAAGATAATGTAAAAAGGAGACAATGAACAATGTAGTGAATATAATAAATTAATAAATTTGAAGGTAAAAAATCTTTGAATTGTAGAAATTAAAGATAATATAACTAATGAAATTATATTCTTTTTAATTCTTTTATAATGAATAATTTTTTTTTTAAATAAAGCATTATAGACATCTAATTCTAATTAATTAAATGCATATGTATTATTTTTGTTGTAGCTACTAATTTATTTAATTTAATAAGAGTATTAAAGTGTCGTACATATTTTCATCAACAATAATGAAATCAAAGAATTTTTTTTTTAAATTCCATTCCTTGTGAGACAAATTGTTTTGAGAGTTTGTCAATAACAATTGCTACAATTGCAGTCAATAGAGAATGATAAATACAATAAAAAATTAAGGTTACAATAAGATATTTTATAATGATATAATAAAAAATTTAACTAACAAATTTCTTTAGAAGTTTCAGGCATTGATAAAATTCTGATGTGTAAACTTATTCAATTGGAAGCTAGTAATGATGTTAACATTGTCAATTATTTAGAAAAATGGTTCCAAACCGTGAAATATAAAAAAGAAAAAAAAAGAAGAAAAAAAAAGGAAACCAAGTCTGACCAGCACACCATGAATAAGTGATTAAAACTTCGATTCTTTTTGAAAGTTTGAATGGAAATTATTAAATTTGTTATAAATAAATAAATAATAATAATGATAGCATTGGAGGCGTGGAGCTGAAAGATGATTATACTATATATATATTATATATAAATTATTATATATATTATATATATATATATATAGTATATATATATTTCATTCGTATATTTGTTTGTTTACAAAGAATATTTGTTTATTTACAAAAGAGATTGATGATGAGTATTTATAGTTTTGAAAAAAATACGATTATAAATAATATTTTTCAAGATAAGCATGCTAAGTAAGTTAGACAAATTGGTTATTGTTTCTCCGACAACATCCCTATTGATTTGAACACATGGTTTGATCTTCACCTTATCGGGAATCTCAATCTTTTCTTTCTGGGAACTTTATAAATTGATTTTTGGGAACATTAAGGTTCAATGATTCTTGCATGTAAGTTATTAACACCCAATTGTTTCTATAGGCTTCAGTGGGTAAGACTTTGCTTCAAAATTAATGGGGTTTAAGGGTTCAACTTTGTATTGAATTAATCATTTTTCTTCCATTATTAATTACGGGAGTATAATTGGGTGCGCAACCAAAGCATAAAAAAAAAAAAAGAAGGCAAACCAGTTAGAGCCGGTTCTAAAACGAAATCACCGGTTCATAACCGGAACCCCAAAACTTTTAATATAAAAATTCCGATTCCGTTGTGATTTGGTGGAACCGTTGAACCATTCGATTCGGAACCGAAATCGAACCAAAAATCAAAAATCGTTGGTCAGTCTAATGTGCGCGCACGATATAATTTGCCCTTGAATAGGCTCGAACAATTACACTATTTGCCCCAAGGCCCCACCAATCTAGTACTCTAGTAGGGGATAGGCGAGGGTTCTAAACTTTTCCCTTATCTTCTGTTTTTCTTCCAAATTTTCTTTTGGTTTCCAAACCCTTGTGGGCTGAAATTGGAAATTTCAAACGAGCGATTTTTTTTAATTGGCGGGAGTTGTCGTTCGGAAGGGAATCCGAAGCGGATGCAAGGGATCTGATATAAGTGAACTGCCGGCAGAAGTGAAAGGGGAAAAGATTTTGGGAGTGTTGTTGGCCTACTCCGAAGAAGTGCCAGAATCTTGCTTTCTAAAACTCATATGGAACAGTGGTCTGGGTTGCGCATGGGGCGACTTGTGTTTTGAATCGGTACTTCTTCCGATGCTTCTCAAAGTACGAAGGTGACAAACGTATAAGCAACAGATAGGCAACAAATAAATGATATTCTAATGCTCCCGTACTGGACCGGTTAGGAAATTTACTCTACACCTTTACTACCGGGCATCGTTCCTTTTCCCCGCAATTCTGGGATTTTAGAACCGGTTGGTTCGTTTTCTTTCTAGGAAATGGATTATTACAAATTGAATATCTTACAAGTTGTTTATTTGCGTAACTTATTGGTGCCATCATGTATATTCTCGTGCCGGACAATTAAGCAACTGTTTTTGGGCGATTTCATTTTTGATTTTCGGATCCCTAGTTGTATATTTCCCTGTGTCACTTCATTAGCTTTCAAGAAAGTTGAATTTAGTGATAATGTTAAGGGAATTGTGTTCACAATTCCTAATATTGAGGAGTTGGCTTTCAGTAATTGTAAAGGGATTAGTAATTTTGAGATCAGTAGTCCGAAACTTGAAAGCTTGATGGTTATTGCTCCTCTCTATTACACGCTTGATGAATCCAGATGGTTTACCCTTTATTTGAAAACAATTAAGACTCTTTGCTTGAGTGCCAATTTGTTGCGGGTGAGAATCTCTACTTTTGCATTCTCTCGCTTTGATGCAAATGGATTGATTATAAGTATTGACAGAATTCTATGTTTGTTCTTTCAAGTGTGAAAATGCAGAAATAGCCTCAGTGACATTCCCAACCGCAATAAATTTGCAAGTGATTGAGCTGTATTGTTTAAATGTTTCATGTCCAGAGCGGCTTGCCTTTGTTTTGGCAGTTGCTTTCAACATTCCCCCAACCTATATGAGCTGAAGATTGCGCTAACAGATGGTGATGGTGTAAGACACGAAACCTATGGACTATATAGTATATATATATATATATATATATATATATAATTTGGAATCGTGATTGTTTCTTTTCCTTGTTAATTTCCTCATGGTTGTATGTGTTATTCACTTATTCATTCTTGTTTTGTGATAGATATTTTATGTGAGGATATATACAATGGCTACAAGACTTTTGGAGGATCCAAACGGTTGCATTGTTAAACAGGATCTGAAGATTCTTAACACAATCATGATTGATTGGTTTAGTGGATTTACACCCGAAAGCTTTTTGTGAAAATGCTACTCTTGAAATCCCCTGCACTAGAGAGAGTCTTAATACAGGAATATGATGATATTGATACCTCTGTAGCGGTTAAAAGCCTAAGGGAGTTGTTGCGTTTTCCCTCGTGCATCTCCGAAAGCCCAGATTGTTTGTATGGAATGCGACGACTCTGATGAGTCCGGACTATTTGATCACAGATGGTTTTTAATTTAGTATGATGAAGCTCCATGAGTTCAATTTTGATGCAACCTAGAAATGTTAGCATTGGTTGGGGTGGAAGTTGAAATCTTGTAAGATAAGGATGCTGCACCTTTTTTCCTATGTTGTAAATTATTTTGAATCTATAAGCAGTCATTGAGGAGGCTACTGTTTTTCTTCATAGCTGGACGTTGGTTTACTTGGTTAATTCTGGGAACTCCACTCCATACCCACTAATAGTCAGCTTGAGAAATGGGGTTTGGCTACTCAAATGGTTGGTTTTATTGGTGCTAAGAAATACCATGGCATGGGGCTCTTCAAACCTGGGAAGCAGAAGCAATTGAAGACTGGGAAGCTTTAAAGTGGTTGAAGGATCTTAATGTAGATGATCGATGTCCAGGTTGAAACTGATTGTCTTATTCTTTATTTTTTGTTTGTTAAATGATCAGCAATAGGATTGTTCGTTTGTTAGCTATGGAGGCTTTATTCATGTCAGTCAGTCAGATTACAACAGATCAGCATATAAGGCGACTTTTTTTTTTTTTTTTTTTCAAATGCATTCCAATATTTTTTTGTTTTGAGTGAATCGATGGAACATTGAGACTATCCAACCATGCCAGATTGCCATGTGTTAATGTAAAATAATTCAGGCACAAAATTATTTAATGTTTTAATTTGTATATTTAATTTTTAAGTATAGATGTATAAAAATAATTAATTTGAACAAAATAATATAATACAAAACTCTCTTAAATACATTGACCATTTAATAATGAATTGAAATATATTTCATTAGAAAAATAAAATTAATGTTATCGGGTGATAGATAGAAATGCTACACCATGCAATCAATAAATTTTAGTTTTGGATGAATGATTGAATTTCAGTCTCATAGCATAAACCATTATAAGTAGGGACTTATTAGTCAATGTTCCTGTCTGTGTGGCACCATATCAAGGTTAACAATCATTCCATCAGTCCATCCTGCCACAATAAAATTACTATTAAAAAATGCAAAAGCAAATTGACTAAATATAATAACATATGTTACCGGGCATTTGGTTGAAGGAAATTTAAATTCCCTTCCTACTTAATTCCCACCTAATTTCAAATGCCACAAAATTCCCTTGTTTGGTTGAAAGGAATTGCAATTCCTCCATTTTCATGGAATTAAAATCCCATGTCCCCCCTAAGATTTTAATTCCTGGGATTTTAGAAAGAAAAAAAGATAGTGATGAGTCAAAATTACCCTTTTTTTAAACCTAAAATTAATGCCTAACAACAACAATGGACATTTTTAACTTTATACTACTTATTCCCTTTCAACTCCCATATATACCAAACATTGACATTGAAATTCCCAACAATTCTATTCCTATAAACCAAACACTAGAATTTAAATTCATAGTAATTCATCCCCCATGAAATTGCAATTCTTTTCCCACGTAATTCCCCCTCTCCAACCAAACGCCCTGTTAAGTCTTTTTCTTTTCTACAATAAGTTGGGCTAGGGAAGTGTTCAATAGAAGAAATGAGGATGAAAATATAGCTAACAATTTTCTTTCATCAAATTCACAAAAATGTAACACCCCCTAAATTCCATGCTATTTAAAGCCTTAAACATGCAGATATCTAAACCAAAACATCAAACACAGCGGAAGACTGAAAGAGAAATATATATATAAACTGGAAGTAAGGGGCGCTATGCCACGCTCACCCAAGGGTGAACGCATAGGCAAACATCTGCATTGTTCAATGTCTAAAAACCATCAAAATAAGGTACTAAGTCTAAAATTGGCTCACAGACCACAAAACATAAGGGGGGAGCTACTCTAGCTGGCACTAAACTGCGCACTCGTCTAAACATCACCTGAAAGAAACACATAAAACATGGACAACGCCCGTCAGCGAATAATACTGTAACTCACCAATACATGTGAAATATCATACATAGATAGATATAAGTTTGTAAAGTCATTTTCAAAACGGAATAATATATATACGTTCAAAACCAAGAGTAATAGTCAACACAAGACTCAACACTCTCCACAAGAACGGGACATCCCAAGACCAAAGAACAACAACGACTCACAAGGACAACTCAAGGATATAATCTATCATCACACATAGATTAACACCCATGCATAACTCAAAGGAATAAGGACACACCCAACGGCAACGTGCCAAGGAAACACATGCCTTTGTGACTACACACGTCACAAGAAGAGAATTCAAACAACGCTACACAGTCCTCTCTGACATGCACGAGTTGATATGCCTTCCTATGCCGGTTCAACTTATGGCTACCCCAACCTTATGTCTAGTTCCCACCTTTACCTCCAGGACCCTGTACACCAAGTCCAACCTTATTCCTCCGAGAACTGTCGTTCACCCTCCAACAGTCCCTCAACAGAACAACCGATTTCATAGTAACACGAGAGTACCGGATCACACACGGGCAACACATGCCTGGATAACACATGTTTATCCCAGAAATAAAAAACGTTGAACTTTACACAAAGTCACAAGCTCCATAATCACGTCATGGCCACCCGAGGACCACTGCCGTACCTTGGTGATTAAGGCCCCATAAACCGAAATCGTGCAATCCAGTACAGCCACACACACATCACACATCAACAGGAATCAATCAACGGATCACAACGAAGGTATGAAACCATACTCAATCAAGGAATGGATCACAATCCAACAACAACGATGAATACACAAGTCATCATCAACAATAGGAAAGTACAAACCACACACACCTAGCATTTAAACACCGAACTAGCATGCTTATCAACGGTAAACCAACGTAGTTCCGAGGAACACACAAGACCATCATGGTCACGAAACATAATGTTGAACACTTAACACGATTCAAGACACCAAAACCTACATAGATTCCTACCATATAGTTCTAGACATACGAAACATCAGAAAACACTCAAATAGTTCCACAAAAGAACATCGGAAAGTCAAAATACCAAATACGAGTCAAAAGAATCACGGGGAACAAATCTCGAATACACACCAAGGTGTACCCCGCAGGTGGACCCACGGGTAGGCCCCTACCCATGGTTCTGCCCGCGGGTACATATCACCGCCCTCTTGTACCCCAGGGTGGGCGACGGGTTGGACCCCTACCCGCTGTTCCGCCCGCGGGTACATTGATAAGTGCATAATTGTTCATATTTATACCTCATGTCTACCCATATTTAGCATTGTTTTGCTTATGAAGTGTCACAATGTTGTTCAAAATGATCTTTATTTTGCTCATTTGATCCATTATGCACAATTCATTATCTTTGAGTATAAATGAAGGATTTTAGATCATGTTGGATGCATTTGGAGTCAAGGGGAGCCAATGTGAAGCTCAGGAGATGGATGCAACACTTCCAAAGGATCCAAAGAGTGATGTTTCAATGGTGTTGATCATATGGACAAATTAAACCAAAGGCAAAAGTGGAACAAGTGTCAACAAGTTGAAATTCTCCATGGTTTTGCCACTGTTCTGTTTTCGGGCCATATCTCGGTCTACAAATATCCAATGTATGTGATTCTTGTCCCATTGGAAAGAGGACTCAAATAGCTACAACACATATTCAGACATCAAAGCCTATAAAGGAAGCACAAGGGTCGAAATTATCCTTGAAGTTGAAGTTCCAAACTTACAATTCAAAACTGACCACTGTTTGGTTTTTGGACCATATCTCAGCCTAGGAATGTCCAAATGAAGTGATTCTTGCGCCATTGGAAGGAATACTCGAAGGACTACAAATTTCATGATGACCATAGTTCCAAAATCTGAATTTTTGAAGGCCAAAAAACACGGCCAATGTGCACGGCCGTGTCTATGGCCGTGTAATTTCTGTGCTGTTTCCAGAAACTGCCCAGATTTGCAATTTTAAGACACGGCTAGCGACATGGCCGTGTCCACTATGCTTGCTATTATTTAAGTGCGATTTCAGCATTTTTTCACTTGGTTTTTACTCTTGGTTAGGACCCTAGACATTTCCTTTCACCTTCCTTTCATATTTTAGTGTTAGATTAGGCTTAGCTTTATGTTTCTTAACACTTTTGAAGCTTGTAAATCTTGGATTTGAAGCTTGGATTCCAACATTTCAAGATTTCCACCATCCATTTTTCTTTAGAGAAGTCTTTCCTTCCTTTTATCTCTTTTTTTGCATATTTATGTTTAATGCTTGTGTTTTGTGTTCCTTTATGCTATTTAATCATGAGTAGTTAGTTTATGGACTTGAGTTAGGGTTGTATTAATCTATCTTGATGCTTGATTTGTGATTATTGCAAAAAAGGGGATGAACTCCTACCTGGTTCATGTGTTTATGAAGGTGTTTGTTTATATTTGTTAAATGTTTGATGTAACACATTCATTGGCATGTATTTGGAGATCCTTGCTCAACGAGAATTGGGTGATGAATCCAAGCCACCCCTTGCATAGAACTGATTTCTTCCTACGAAATAGGGGAAATTGGGGGTTTTAGATGCTTTGTGCTTGATGAACTTAGAATGATTCACCAACGAAAGTGAAGCTTGGATTCCAACATTTCAAGATTTCCACCATCCATTTTCAATAGAGAAGCTTTCCTTCCTTTTTATCTCTTCTTTTGCAAGATTTATGTTTGTTACTTATGCTTTGTGTTCTTTATGCTAATTTTAATCATGAGTAGTTAGTTTATGGACTTGAGTTAGGGTTGTATTATCGTATCTTGATGCTTGATTTGGGATTATTGCAAAAAAGGGAAGAACTCCAACCTTAGTTCATTGTGTTTATGAAGGTTTTTGTATTTATATCTTGTTAATGTGTTGATGTACACATTCATTAGCTTGTTTTTGGAGAATTCTTGGCTACAATGAGAATTGGACAATGATTTAGCCACCCTTGCATAAACCCGATTTTTCCTATGAAAATTGGGGGTTTTAGATGCTTTTGTGTTCTTGATGGACTTGGAATTGATACAACCATGAGAGTGGGCAATTCCTTGTTCTAATCCCTTGTTTATTGCTTACAAGTGGTTGATAAACTAGGATACCTACGTGCATTCCCGGTTGACTCTTTGTTATTTGTTCTCCTCCTAATCCATAGGTTGTTGAGCATCTAGATGATAAATGCTCCCTAACTTGAGTCCTATTCCTTTATTTTGTGTTTTCACATCTGTTCATATGTGTTTTGTTATTTTGTTTAGTTACCGAAGCCTTAACCTTGTTAGATTTGCTTAGCTTCTTGTTGATTTTCTTATGCTAGTGCCTAGTTTCTTGTATTGCATGTTACGTGCCATAAAACCCCCAAATCCCCTGAGGACGACATTACACCACCCGTACACTCGATCACCACATCTCATTTTTGCTACATCATACGCATACCTGCACAAAATAATCCCTTCGGGGATTTTCAACTCCAAGCCTCAAATTCAAGTCCAAAACATCCAAATCTCACCAAATACAACAAAATGACTTGAATCCAAAGGAATAGCCAAGCAATGGCAATACAAGAACCCTAATAACAAGCTCTAGATATGCATTTTCACAAGACAATGACATAAACATCATTTCATAGCAAAATCACATGTAGAATCCAAGAAATCATCACATAGGTAAGCAAAAATAGATTTTGTAGAGCATGGGTTACCTCTTGAAGACAAAAACCTTCACTTAACACTTCACCAAGCTCCTATAAGGCTCACATTCCAAACCCAACTTTCAAAAACACACCAAAGGATCATAAAGATTCTATCTTTAAGAAAGACACCTTAGAAAACACTAAAAACACAGATGAGCATAGATCTTACCCTCCTAAGATGCCCAAATGTATGAAAGGTAGAATCTTGGAGACACTCTTGAAGTTTTGGCAAAGCTTCAACTTGGCTTGGAAGAAAAAGCCAATCTACCTTTTTAGAGAGAATGTGGAGCTAGATTTGGAAAGTGTAAGGAGAGAAATGAGGTGTCTAACTAGGTTAGCTTACAATACTAACACAAGGTGAAGTCAAGAATACCCTTACTAACATAAGAGGTGTAAGGGAAGAAGGGAACTCCTTACAAAGCTTAAGGTACAACCTTGACTTTGGGGTTGACTAGTCAATTACTAATCCCTCGACTATTGAATTTCAGGATTTTTAAGAATAAATTACCAATTGAAATAGGATTAATTACTCAATTAATCCCTTAATTGAATTTGGATTTCGGGGTGTCACAAAAAAATGATATGGCAATAAACAAGTTAAGGTTTTTACAACACTTCATATGGATTAAATTAAACAATTTAATAAACACATTTTTAAAAGGAGAAGTGTCAAATTGGCCCATGTACTATTGTCAAGTGCTCAATGTTCCACCATGAACTAAATTAAATGCTAATTAACCACACTTACCTATTAAATTTGTTCAATTAGCATTTTTAGCAGGTAATTAACTTTTTTTACAGGTTACCAATTTAATTATTAAAAAATAATTTAAAATTAAAAAAAAACATAGGTTTTGGCCTAACAAGATGAATTCTTTCCCATGAATAGTCAGAAGAAACCAGAAACTGGATATACATCCAAGGCATAGGAGAAACATTGATCAAATTAATTCAGGGTAATAAGAAAGCAAATTAATACAAGAATTAATGAAGGAAAGAAACCCCTTGCAGTTCACTTTAAATTTCAAAATGTAATATAAATCATGAAATTGTACACAATTTCATTCATCTTCCAAGATACAGATACACCCCCATAACTGTAAGAAGTTATTGATTCTTTCATATCGCTACTCAAATTAAGTAAAACGTAAAATTTTAATTTTTTAACTTGGTAATTCCACAAACACAAAATTAGTAGCAGCAATAAAAAGAGGAGGGCAAGGAACCATGATTTCGCGAATGGCGGTGGGGGGAGACGCCGTCTCCATAATCAAAGTCTTGGACTGCTTTAACTTCTTTGATTGCAATAGGTTTTGTTGCTGTGGATTTGATCTTCCGCCAGATGAACACCAGTTCGTACGTTTCCTTCCCCGATCTTCCCGAGAAGATCGTATTTGTTGCCTCCACTCCGGCCTATTTCGAATTTCCACCACATGATTTAAACAGTCGTGGCTGTCCCGTCTTTGAAATAGGCAGCCACCGCTGTCCCTCAGCCGGACAGCCGGTGGCTGTAATTCTTTTTATTTAATTTTTTTTTAAAATTTTTTTTAATAATTAAAATTGGCAAACCTGTAAAAAAAAAAGTCAATTACCTGCTAAAAAATGCAATAATTGAACAAAATTTAATAGGTAATGTGTGGTTAATTAAGCATTTAATTTAGTTCATGGTGGGAATTGAGCACTTGACAATAGTAACATGGACCTAATTTGACACTTCTCCCCATTTTTAAATACTATGTTTTGTGAATGTGTACGTATAAAATATACTAATAAATAATATATATATTCCATGCATTAGAATATAAATGATCATGGTTGGTAATGCTAGAATAATAAGGGAAAATGGAAAATATGTGATGGCAATTTTCATAATACAACGTACTTTTGGAATCTTTGAATAATGTAAATTCACAAATAACTAATAGTCAATTACACACATGAATGCCTAATTATAAGATCATGAATGCATTATCAGCAGTTAATCCATGAATGGCATTAATAAAACAATGTACATATGAACTATCATAATTACATAATAATTCCATAATTTTTTTTCCTGTAATTAATTTGCAGCCATTGATCATTCTTAATAACGACGTATGAGAATTAGTCTTCATGTTCTAACATGGGACTAACTTTATAGTTCTTATTTGATCTTGATTTTAACAACACACACACACACAACCAGTATTGCAAAAATCACGCCTAGACGCTAGGCGGTCCCCAGGCGCCTAGCGAATTTTTTTAACTTTGCACCAACACACACAAAACTAATGCGGTGGGGCAACAAGCAACAAGTCTCCCCCTCGGACCACTATGCAATGTAGTTTATAACTACCTGTTGGTGATAATGAACCAAAATTCGATTTAATTCCCAAAAAAATTAATATTTATATATACACACACAAGTAATATAACATATTATTGGGATATTTATCCGAAATATATATATACACACAAATATATATAAAACGGACTAAAGGTTATATATACATATATATCATACCAAAAAGATATACAAATATATATCAACCACAATTTATCAAAAGAATGGAAACGGATTTTTGCTTAACAAGCATAATCCCAAACAACGAACGAAGGAAGAAAAGGAAGAAAGAAAGTACGAGTTTAGGCAAAGTGCCTGTCTTTCTTAAACCTTATTTGCCACCATCCCAAAAGTGCTAGGAGCGTTGTGGCCTAGGTTTCCATGATAAAACGTACAACGATCGACATTTGAAGCACCAAAAACGAACAATCTCGGCGAACAAGAGCACGGACAAAAAACCCCTACATCTTCAAGAATGGAGCAGAAGCAGAAGTATTCTGAGGCTAGTAAAAGTATTTTTCTTGGTGTTTCAAATGGCTACTGCTCAACCCCTTCTTATATAGGATTGAGGAGTGAATAGCCGTTTATTATGACATTTAGGGGTATTCCTACAACTCCTGTAACAACACCATTAACATGAGTTTTATTTAAAATTTTTATAAAATTCAGAATGTAATTCAAATAATTATCCCATACACCAAATTAAACATCCCATAATTATTCAAAATATATAATCCTCCTGAATTGAATACCTCTTTTTATCCTTCTTTTTCATTTCTTTCTCTTAAAAAACTCACAGTAGAAGTGAAACAACAGCTTTCGATCTGTAGTTTCACCTACACTATATAATCCGAGTTCCGTCTGAAATTTGCTGGCTACGCCGGCCGCTGACGCATCCTCCGCCGGACTTCCAGCCGTCCAGCACGTGGCGATTTTGACGTCCTTGTCCAGCCTCACTGCTCGTCCATAATTACTCACCCGTTCCGACTCAATTCAATCCTCATCCGCCAACCACTGCACAAAATTATTAGTCCTTATGAATTCTACGGCGGTGGACGAAGAAGAAGAAGGAAGAGAAGGGGGAGAATGGAGAAGAAGAAGTGCAATGACGGTGTGCCCTCATCAAAATTAATTCGAACCAAAATTATGGTTTTTTCGGTCAAAAATTGCCGGTAATTTCCGCAGGACTAAATCTGCTATAATTACATAAGTTAAAGGTCTAAGTTGAAGTTTTAAAATCACGTAACTCAATTATCAGTACCAACTTAATAGTCACCAGGATCAAAAGTGCATATTTATTCTAATTGTTATTAAAGAATTTTATAATATGCATAAGCCTTATATATGCATTATTCTTACTCATCTCTTCAAGTCTTTAGTCAGCAGTCATGCATCATTACTATATGAAGGTTGCTTTTCAGATTTTGAAGCCATAAACCTACTCCCATGGCTCTTATTGTAATAGTTGGATAAGTTCACTTTTAATAAATAAAAAATCTTTATTTTTACTTCGTTCTAAAAGTATTATCATATCTTAAGGATTGGAACACATAATTTTATAATGATATTTAATGTATGTACTATTGAATATTCATTGTATCAATTTTATGTATCATGTTTATTATGCCGGAAATAAACACCCATCTCTAGAATTCACCCAAGGCCAACACCGTAAGCTACCACGCGCCAAACCGTCCATATTGGAAAACAACCATCAACACCGAGCCTGGGTCGGTGAAGCCTCCGGAAACACTTCTCCTTTGTTCCTCTGCAACCATAGAAGGTTCAAAGGCCATATGTGTGATGTGTTGTTTTTTTTAGGTCGAAATGCATTTCGAAAATTGGGTTGGGTTTTTTATTATTAAAAAAAAAAAATCGAGAACAAAAATCTAAATAATAGAAAAAAGAGCACTAAAGAAAGTAAATTAATGGGTTTTTCAGGATTGAGATTCTTGGGGCCTTTGGTTTCCTTATTCAAATGATATGGCTTCTTTGCTGGGATCCTTGTTTATGAGGCTGTTGATAGACTCATAAATGATACAGGTGAAGTCCAGGGATCCCTCATGTTTGCAGTTTCTGCTTTTGGATTAGTGGTAATATAATTATGGCTGTCTTGCTTGGTCATGACCATGGACATGGACATGGCCATGGCCATGGCCATGACCATGGGCACGGAGGGCATGATCATGGGCATGGAGGGCACGATCATGGGCATAGCCATGATGGAGTTACAAATCGTTCAACACCATGACCATCACGAGGGGGCATTCTGGCCACAACGAACATGAGTCAGATCATACACATCCCCTACTTAAGGCTTGCTCCGAGGGTGAAAACGGATCAAAAGGTGGAAAGAAGAGGAAAGGAACATAAATGTCAGGGGGCCTATCTTCACGTACTCGGGGATTCTATTCAGAGCGTTGGCGTGATGATTGGCGGGGCAATCATATGGTACAAACCAGAGTGGAAGATCATCGATCTCTTCTGCACTCTAATCTTCTCTGTGCTCGTGCTGGTGACGACCATAAGGATGATACGCAATATCCTCGAGGTATTGATGGAGAGCACCCCCGAGAGATTGATGCAACCAGGCTTGAGCAGGGGCTTTGTGAGATGGAGGAGGTTGTTGCAGTTCATGAGTTGCATATATGGGCAATAACAGTGGGGAAAGTGCTGTTAGCCTGCCATGTAAAGATCAAGAAGGAAGCAGATGCCGACATTGTACTGGACAAGGTAATTGACTATATTAAAAGAGAGTACAATATTACCCATGTTACCATTCAGATAGAAAGGGAGTAGTTAGAACCTGTTGGAACTTGGAAGGCTAGAAATGTGTTTGTAATCCACATGATATTTTTTCAGAATATTTTAGACTCCGATTGGTTCCTCAATCAATTTTACAATTTTATGTCATTTTTTACACTTCCATTATTAAAAAATTACAGTATCACGGTTTTTTATTTTTTTATTTTTTAAATACAAACTGAAATTATATTTTTTGGCCTTAGTTGTTTTGGGTTCCCTCTCTGTTATTTAAAAAAAAACTCACGGTTTTTTTTTTTTTTTTTTTTTTTTTTAAACCATGATGTGTCGTGAGCAGGCTCTAATGGTAGGAGACACCTATTTCTATACAAGAAGGGTTTGAACACTCCCGACCTCTCTTAAGAAATGAGAGTATACGATCTAAGTTGGTTTCTCATGATTCTTCACTGAAACACAATAACAAAGAGAATATTAACCATTATCTAAGTCATATTATGAAGGATCGTCGATGATGGCTGTGACGAGAGGCAATGGAGGATGGCGGCAACAAGCCTGGGTTTCTTGGCTTTCGCTCTCTGCAGTCTCTCTTCTTTTCTTTGCGAAACCGATCGCCCGGTGGAGAGACGCCAGGGACTAGTGGGCGGCGACGGCACGTCTGCCCATATGCCGCTATTGTTTTCCTTCTTCCTTGATCCGCCGGTTGACAGTGATCTGTGCGCCGGCCGGCCGAGGTAACGGCGATCGGCGGTGGCTTGAGGCGATGGTAGCCGTGGTAGCGTTATTTATTGGTGGATCCGCGAAGTCTGCGGGTAGTGGCGGACGTCTCTTCGTTTCTCTTCGGTTTTATCGAAACCGTGCGTAACATAAATGACCCTAAGTCTAGTAACGCCAGAAGCGTTATTTCTTAGAATTGCTAGGGTCTTTTCTATTTAACACCCTATTATGCATATCATTTATTTGGGCCATTTTTTAAAAATTGGTCCACCTTTATTTATATGGATCATTGTTATATGGGCCATTTTTCATTTACCTCACTCAAGCTCTATTCTGTTGGACCTTTTTTTTGTGATATATTATTTGTTCATATGGACCTTAATTTATTTAAGTAGGTTCATGATCTATTTCTATTGTCTTCACTCAAATATTTTTTGTAGAAATGGCTACTCTCGCAAAAAGAGAATTTGTTGAACTTGCCCTCGATGGAAGCAATTTCCTCACTTGGGCGCTTGATGTTGAGATATATCTCCAATTTACAGAACTGCTGGACACCATTGAAGAGACATCTACGAGCACTACGGCCCAGAAGTCAAAAGCGCTCATTTTCCTCCGCCACCATCTGAACCACGACCTCAAGAATGAATACTTAACAAAAAAAGACCCCTATGTCCTCTGGAAATCTCTTAAGAAACGGTTTGACCAACAGACGTCATTGGTCCACCCCTAGGCCCAACATGATTGGCTTAACTTCCGATTTCAAGACTTTAAGTATGTGACTGAATACAACTCCGCCCTACACAAAATTGTGTCACAACTGAAGCTCTGTAAGCAATTAATTACGGACGAGGATCTGATTGAAAAAACTCTATCCACGTTCCATCCAAATGACCTTGTGCTCTAGAACAGTACAGGAATACAAAGTATGCTACGCATCCAGAGCTCATACAAAGTATGCTACGCATCCAGAGCTCATTACGGCTTTTACTGGTGGCTGAAAAGCATAGCCAGTTATTGATGCACAATGCACGTCCAACTGGCATTGCACCTGTGCCTGGACCACACACTGTTGCCCAGCAGAGCAACAATCGGTGGGGTCGAGGTCGGGGAAGGGGGACGAGGTCGTGGCAGGACCCAAAGCGAGGTGGCAGAAGGGGAGCTAGCAGTAGTGACTCCCTGTCCTCAGAACAAGCAAAGCTCAAGAAATATGACCAAACACAGTCACAACAGATACTCCGGTCAGTCGCAACCATGTGTTATTAAATGTGGTTGCAGAAAGGACATTGGTCTAGGGCACTGCAGGACTGCCTAAGCATCTGTGCGTTGAGGCTCTACCAAAAGATGCTCCAGCAGGAAGAAGGGACAAAAGAAGAAAGATTCTGGCAATCATCTTGCTTTGAGAGCAGAATGCCCTCACTTAGGAAATGATGACCTGCTAGGCGATGAACTAGCTGATTATGGAGATCAGGAGTGATACTCCTATTCTTTTCTCTCTTTCCTTATGGAGACATCCTTTTTACTTCATGCCGCGTGCATGTTTATTTGAACTCTTTTGTCCTATATGAATAATCGATCTTTTTTTTTTTTTTTTTGACACACATTTGTTCTATTTGAATAATTCAATGGATCCTTCTTAGCACATTATCTTGATACCCATTCTTTTCCTTTAGAGATATGAGAGACGAATCAACCCTGTGCTTGGTTGATTGTGCGACTACACACCACTATTCTGACAGACTGAAGATTTTTCCAAAAGTTCAAAGAATACAAAGGCAACTTTTCAACCATAGAGAATGATGACATTCCTATTGTGGGCTCCGACATAGCTTCACTTATTCTTCCTAATGGAACAAAGTTGATAATTGATTCTAACTCTCCTATATCCTCAATCAAAAAGAACTTTGCTCAGTTTCAAGGATATTCGGTCTAACGGTTTCCACATAGAAACTAAAACTAAAAACAATACCAAATTCCTTGTTTTGACCAAAACGGTCAAGAACCAGAAAAATGAAATTGAAGAACATCATTCCTTTTCTTCAGGCCTGTATTATTCTTATATCAGGCCCCAGCACTCCTGCGTTGCACTCGCAGTGAAATTTAAAGATACACATTCTTTCAGTCTATGGCATGACCGCTTAGGTCACCTTGGGCATACTATGATAGACTGGATTCTTTCAAATTCACCTGGACATAACCTTCTTTAGGACAAATATTCTTTCTACAAAAGATTACACATGTGTTCCATGTGCACATGGAAAACTTATTGTTCGTCCCTCGCGTTCTAAGATTGATTTTGAGTCACATATCTTCCTGCAGAGGCTACAAGGTGATATTTGTGGACCAATTCATCCTTCATCCGGATATTTAGGTATTCATGGTCCTTATTGATGCTTCCACCCGATGGACACATGTGTGCCTATTATCCACTCGAAATATGCCATTCGCAAAATTCATGAGCCAAATCATTAGGTTGAATAATGAATACCCAATTCCTCGATTATCCTATTAAGAACATAAGAATGGATAATGCTGGTGAATTCACTTCGTCAGCTTTTGGCGATTATTGTATGGCCATGGGAATTAAGGTGGAACATCCTGTACCATACGTCCACACCCAAAATGGTTTAGCTGAATCTCTTATCAAAAGAATTAAACTAATAGCTAGACATTACTGCAACGATCTAGTCTACCAGTAAATTGTTGGGGACACGCAGTGTTGCATGCTGCAAATTTAATTCAACTCCGGCCAATTGCATATCACGATATTCCCCTCTACAACTTGTACATGGTAATGAGCTAGACATTTCTCATTTGCGTGTCTTTGGCTGTGCGGTTTACGTACTTATACCACCCCCGCATCGTTCTTCTATGGGCCCGCAACGTCGGTTAGGTATTTATGTTGGGTATGAATCCTCTTCTATCATTAAATACCTCGAGCCTATGATAGCAGATTAGTTTATTGCCCGGTATGCTGATGCATTTTTGATGAAGATCATTTCCCCATTAGGGGGAGAGAAAAACCCATCTTTAAAAAAATTCCACGAAATTTCATGGGATGAAAAAGATCTTCAGTATCTTGACCCACGTACTAATCAAACTGAACTTGAAGTTCAGAAAATAATAAATTTGCAAAAACTAGCAAATAATCTGCCAGATGCGTTTACTGATTATAAAAGAGTAACTAGGTCTTATATTTCTGCAGAAAATGCTCCATCAAGAATAATTGTCCCCAAATGACCAAATACTAACACCGACACTACCCAACGCCAGAAGCGTGGAAGACCAGTTGTGCAAAATATTTAAATCTGCGGAAAACTAAAAATAGTAAACAACCACAGTTACTCCAAAATCGTCCTGAAGACGAAAAATCAAGTGTAAATGCACGTGCTACAATAAATCTAACACTGGGAAAACGGAGAACAACTTCACCAAGATATAATAGGCAAATGAGAAAGACTTGGTTGTAGTAAATATAAAATCTGCCATAAACTTCTCAAAACATGAGAAAATTTTAATAGAAATGAAACAGTCGTTGATGACCAATTCACCTCTACATTTGCTCTTCACATTTCTTTCAATAATCTAGATCCAGAATCAAAAACTATAATGGAGTGCCGGAAGCGCTCTGATTGGTTGAAATGAAAAGAAGCAATTGAGGCTGAGCTCAACTCGCTAAATAAAAGAAAATTGTTTAACCCTCCTGTACTTACCCCTAAAGGCGTGATCCCAGCAGGATCAAATAGGTATCTTGTACGAAAGAGGAATGAACAAAAATGAGGTGGTCAGATACAAAGTGAGGACTCGTAGCTCAAGGGTTCTCACAGAGAACCCAGAATAGATTTTGAACAAACTTACTCTCCTGTCTTAGATGGCACATCGTTCGTTATCTAATATCGCTGGCAGTTAAAAATGACTTTAGAAATGCAGTTACATGGATGTTGTGACTGCCATATTTTATGGGTCACTAGAGCTGACCATATATATGCAAAGTACCCAAGGCATCCAAAATCCTTTATGTAAAGGAAATACAATAAAAATATGTTCAACGTAAAACTACAAAAGTCATTGTATGGCTTAAAACAATCAGGAAGAATGTGGTATTTGTCGATTGAGTGAATTCCTCTTAAAACAGGGATATGGAAATAAAGATATTAGTCCTTGCACTTTACAAAGAAATCAACTGATGGTTTCTATATTATATCCATCTATGTAGATGATATAAACATCATAGGGACAAGAAAGGATGTCAAGAGGCATGCTTGTGCTTAAAGGAGGAATTCGAAATGAAAGACTTGAGAAAAACAAAGTTCTGTCTCGGGCATGCAGATCAAGCACCTCCTGAAGGGATATTCATACACCAATCCAAATACACATACAAGTTTTGGAGAAATTCTACATGGATAAGTCCCATCCACTTAGTACTCCAATAGTAGTCCGATCACTTGAAGTTGATAAGGACCCGTACAGACCTAAAGAAGATAATGAGGATATTCTGGGACCAGAAGTTCCTTACTTAAGTGCCATTGGATCACTTCTATATCTTGCCAACTGCACTAGACCTGATATTGCATTTTCAGTAAACATGCTAGCTCGTTTTAGTGCTGCTCCAACCAAAAGGCATTGGAATGACATAAAACTTATCCTCAGATATTTACAAGGTACAAAGATCTTGGCGCTTCATATTTAAAAGAGACCAAGACACCACATTAGTGGATAACGGAATGCTGTTTTATGTCTATCCGCATAATTCTAGATCTCAGACTGGATATGTGTTTCTTTCAGAGGTCACTGCTATTCCATGGAAATCAGTTAAACAAACATTAGTAGCTACCTCGTCAAACCACTCTGAGATTATTGCTTTATTATGTGACCTCCAAAGAATGTGT
This sequence comes from Ipomoea purpurea, assembly GCA_009835305.1. Classification (NCBI taxonomy): domain Eukaryota; kingdom Viridiplantae; phylum Streptophyta; class Magnoliopsida; order Solanales; family Convolvulaceae; genus Ipomoea; species Ipomoea purpurea. The sequence continues at coordinate 7,567 of VALG01004880.1, read as the reverse complement.
ATGGTTGAGGTCATTAATGCACAATATTCAAGACTAGTGTTAGGAACACTTGTATTAGGATTTTGATGATACCAATGTAACCTAAAAAGTAGACCCCTAACCTTTATTATTTTTAATCGCTGCCTTCGTCCTAGACAAGAGTTGCCATAACTCACATGTAATTCGTGTTAAGCTAGTCAAACACACGAGAACGAGTTGTGCTTAGATGTTATGGTTATCAAGACGAAAGAAGACACGAAACATGAAGCATCTACAACGGAGAGTTAACCAGAATTGTCATCTACCTCGAGAGGACAGTCTTATTTATGACAATCTTCAAGACATTCTTCCTCTTCAATAGCAAGAAGAATGTCTTCACTGTCTGACTTGACAACATCCTAGGAACAAAAGGATCTCAACTTGTGGGACACGCATACCAAGGAACATTAAATGAAGATGTACTAGTATTCCTGAACTAAAGGACAAAACCCTAAGGCTCTCCGTGCCATCAAAGGCTACAAGTACAAAACTTATTAATGGAGCATTTAATGCCGGAAGCTCCTCGGTCCTTACCTATTGGACAATAGGTTTGAAAATTCATCTTCCTCCAACGGATGAAATTTTCCTCACATATATAACCCACCTTCATCAACTGAGAAGGTGCTGGTTCTTTCACTCGATCTAACTTTCAAGGCAAAAGCTCTTAAACACTCTCAGTCCTCATCAAGCTTTTGCGAACCAGTGTTAAGTGTGAAGATACTTGAAGAAGTTCATTGATCATCATCTTACACCTTGAAGAAGTTTGCATCTTGTACGAAGCAACTATGACACATCAGTCAAGACTTCACCAAGTTGGAGAAATCAGAAATCATTTTCTACCAACCTCAACTCTGAAGAAGACGTTGATAGAGGCGGGGGAGTAAACTCGTGGAGTTGAAAACCTATGAAAGTTGTCGGCTTAGTGATCAAGGAAGCTTTCGTGCATTTGTACTAACGAGTGATAGTGCAAACCTTTCATAAGTTGTGGAAGAAGAGTGGAGTAGGCAAAGTTGGCCGAACCACTATAAAACTCTCGTTTCCCCTGTCACTTTACTTACTCTATTTACTTACTGCATCATATTATCTTTCGCGCCATTACCAAAAGTTTCCTTAATAACGTCAAACCGTGCAAAGCAAGTAAAACGAATTTAACAGCTGCCATATAACCCGGAAAAGGTTGTTATTTAGCCAAAACAACGAAAAGAGTCTATTCACCCCCCCCCCCTCTAGACTCTCGCTAAATAACACTACCGGGACCAACAAGGGAGTCAGAGCCAATACCTTGATCGGTAAAGACTTTGCATTTATTGCTTGGTAGATCCCTTATCAAACTCTCTGAATCAACTCCGGTGGATGCAGCCTAGTGGAATAGGCATTTGGAAGCTTAAAGTTCCAAATCGTATTCGCTTATTCATTTGGCTGGTAGCTCAAGGAAATATTATGACGAACAACAACATGATGCGTAGAGGTCTGACCACCAACGATAAATGACTGGACCTGTAGTGACTCGACAGAAGATATTGATCATGTTTTGAGGTCTTGCCCACTAGCAAAGGAGCTATGGAAAGCAGTCTTACCAGAGGATTTCGAGAAGAGAAGAACGCTTCCCTTTCACCGCATGGTTAAATGAGGAATATTAAGAAAATGGGGCGTTAAAGCTCCGATCAATAAGAATTCCATGTTTGCCATCGCCCTATCGTGGATATGGAAATGGCGCAATGAAGCAGTTTTTAACAACACTACGAAACCCCTTGGCCTTAAAGTCTCTCGGGTTAGAACCAAATAGAGGAAGTGATTTGTGCTTTTAAAAAGGCAGGGGATCGCTGACCTCCCGGTCGTCATCCTCTTTGAAGCAGGTCTGTTGGGAAAAACCTCAAGAAGGCTTTGCTAATTTGAATGTAGACGGATCAGTCCATGCCAACTCTAACAAAGCAAGTTGCGGAGGCCTTATCCGAGATAGCACAGGATCATGGTCTCAAAGGTTTTGTGTACAATATAGGAACATGCCTCCCCACTCCGAGGCAGATGCATGAGCCATATAAAAGGTATCCAACTAGCTATCCATTGTAACAAGAGAATGATAATTGAGAGTGACTCTGCTGAAGCTATAAGATTTATCAACGAAGGAGGCCGCCCCGCATTGCGGCACACAACATCCAGCAGCCTGCAGACTTGAGCTTAGTAGGTTCGAAAGTTGGCGTTTAGAATCAATCACCAGAGAACAGAATTTCACTGCGGATCGGATTGCGTACTACTCCAAAAATTCCCCCCCCCCACCCCCCGGGTATGCACGTATTAATCTCCCCACCCGAAGAGCTGCTAGGTTGTCTGGAAGATGATAAAGAAGGAATTCCTTCTTGCGTTTTATGTACGAGAAATCACAAATGTAAAACTTTTCTGTTTTTTGGTCTCCCCCTTCCTATTGAAATAAAAAAAATAAAAAAAAAACTCATTTACGTATTATTGTAACATTTGCTAGTGTATCCATGTACCTTATAGTAATCTTATATTCTCTCAATCTCACATGATTTCTTTGGAAGTAATCCTAAACTAAAAGAATCAAAAATTTCTTGAACCAAAAGATCCATTTATTATTATTATTATACTAGTAACTCTTCAACACTTAAATAATT
>VALG01004877.1:0-15474 GCA_009835305.1 Ipomoea purpurea | reverse complement strand
ACCGGCTGCGGAGCTCACGTTTCTCCAGACTTATGTAGCAGATGTTACTCGAACTGAGATATCCATACGGCAGGGGGGGTTGCAACCAAACGAAGGGAGAAAGGATCGTTAATTTTTGGCTGATACCCAGATGAATGCGATAAATTCAATCATTGTAACAGGAAAGATTACAGAAGGAAATATCAAGGAAGTCTACCACTAAAGACTCCTATCTATCGGGCGGTAGTAAACTAAGAAACTTTAATTATCTTACACCACCCACACTAAATAGACTATAGACATAATAATTAATAATAACCAATAATATTAACCATACTAACACTAGCTAGTGATAATAGAGATTGTAACCATGCAAATAAAGTAGTATCAAACTCAATAGCTGATAGGGAATGTTTGCTTAAAAAGCAGCTGATCGAGGAAGGAAAGACTACAAAACGAAGTACAAACTGGAAAATGTACTACTTAAGGAGCAGCTGACCGACGAACAAAACTCCAGCAAGAGTTTCAACCTTTGAAAAGAGGAGCTCAGCACCTATCAGAACGACAATCCAAATGAAATGGATACACTTCAACATTGATAAGATCTTGATTCCGGCAGAAAGTCTTCTGCAAAATTTTTTGGGCTTCACTGGAAGTAACTCCAAAGAATAGAGACAGTATTGTCAAAAGCATCCTGGACCTGATCCAGAGGACATCCCAAGAATCCAGCACTATGAAAACGCCCCTATAGTAAAAGTAAGCACAAATAAGAATAAGATGCATTATAAACTATATAATCCGTTTGCCACTATTCAAGTACGCGGTTTATACCGAGACCTGAATGCTACTATTTTTACAAGGATCAAAGAATCGAGAAGTTTAGGCACAAGAACATACAACCTTTCACAAAACAAATTTGGGTTAAAAAGACTTATTATATATCGTTTGTCTCGTTTCACTCTAAAAGTGCAGGAAGAGAAGAAAAATGGTATTTTGACAGCGGGTGTTCGTCACATGACAGGAAATGTCAAATTCCTGAAAAATGTAATACCAGTAAAGGTGAAGTTACCTTTGGTGACGGTGTCAAAGTTCAGGTTACTGGCATAGGCACTCTTACTGTCTAATTCCCTCAAGCAGGTATTTTTTTATTTAATTTTTTTTTTTTTTTTTTTTTTTTGTATCTAACAGTTTTTTTTTTTTTTTTTGTGTTACGTACAGTATGTCTTGCAGGGACAAAACTGTTGTTGACATAACCTGCTAACTTAATTGGCCGTTTTGTTCTCTCTTATAAGCTTCTTTTATATCACGTTTCATGTTACTCCTAGAAGACCCATTCTAGTCAAACACCAACATCTTCTCCTACTTACACTCAACTACCTACCTATTAATGTACACATCTATGTCTTGTTTGGCCTTTTCAATCCCCATTACTTTTTCTGCTTCTAAAACTCAGTTTGAACATGCGCCCATTTTGTTTCACCTACCCAAGACTGCGGTTCCCATTATCACTGTACCTCTGTCTAAAACTTCCCGACAGGGAAAAGAGAAACTATCTGTTTCAGGTACTGCAGAAAAGAGGAAGGTGTCTCATTTTCACGGTCACGAGCCCTCACTGAATCACCAACTGTATCAGTTCCATCCGGCTCAAAATCAAAGGGGTCCCGCAAAACTTACGAAGGAAGAAGACTTTAAGGAAGAACAATTCCTCAGTACTTTGAAGGCTTCCAAACACTCAGGAAGTTGGTACACACTCTAACTCTTCTCCTTTATTAGTATTACCTCAATACCCGAGTTTGAGAATCCTAATGTGGTTTACAATTTTTTACATGCAATCTTCTTTCGAGTCTTCGTTTGCCATTTTATATTTTTTTTCTCTGTTTTTTAAATGTGCCTAAGATGAATTTGTCTTTTATTTTATGTGATGGCTTAAAATTGAACTGAATTATCCATTCCAACTTTCTACAATGTGTGTATCTCTGAATTATATTTATTCCAAATCAAGTACATTTGATCATCTCTGGATTCGTTCTCTTTCTTGTTTTTTAATTTTTTATCTTAAAGTGTTCGTTTAATTTGCCTGGGGTTACTCTTTAAGTCGGTTTATTAGCTGTTTCCTGTATGTTCACTACATGTCCTTTATAACATTTAAATTTGCTGGGGTTTACTCTTTAAAGTGCTCGTTTAATTTGCAATGGATTAAAGTGTTTTTTTTGTTCGTTTAATTTGGTGCATTTGATTTATGTGTTTATTCTCCTTGTGTTACTTTATGTTTATGTGATTGTGGTTTGTTTGGTCCGGTCCATGGACCGGTATTTGTGTTTATTCATGTGTTTCCCGCGCTAATCTGTGCCTCAATTGTTTGATTTGTGTGTTTTCCGTGATCTCTGGTCCTGAATCTGTGCCTAATTTGGTTTATATGTGTCCTGTGTCTGAATTTGATTTTTTTGAATCTTTGGCTTGCTTTAACATGAAGTGCTTACTGTTTTATTTGCTAATCTGTTTGACTCGAATTGGAGAATTGAAAATTCCTGAATTTTTTTCTTATGTGTTTTGCTGAGTTGTTTGCAAGTTGCGTGTGCATGGCTCTAGGGCTCTTGTTTTTTTTTTTTTTTTAAATCTTCTGCAGGTTCAAACAAAGCAAATAACTTATTATGGAGTCCCAATTACAAGCTTCAAGCTAATGTGAAATTTCTTGGCAAAGGAAACAATCACGATTTACATTTTGAGGGGGAGTTCTTCTTAATCTCTTATGAACAAATTCAATTTGTGTATTTATTGGGTATTTTCGGTTATATTGGATTTCTTGGGTATATATGGATTCTCTTACTGGACTCTATCAGTTTTTGAATTATCTCGTTGGGTTATCGTATTATTTGGCTCATCATAATCTCTGGGTCTCATTTTATAATCATCACCTTATTTGGATTTCTTCTTGGATTATCTACTTGATGAGATTATTTATGAGGAATATTTTGGATGGGATTGCTTATAAGGCTTTATCTTTCTTGGTGTATGATATCTGATACTGATGACTGGCTCAGTTTTCGGGCACCCCGTCTGCATGGTAAAACTAATCCACTATTATGATTTCACCTTCCTTTGTCATTTATTTGGCAAAAGGGGGGAGTTTTTGGAGTAAGGGGGAGTATTTTTTTGATATTTGGATATTTGGATTTTTGGAACTTTTGGATTATTATGAAGTGGTATTAATGAAAATAATTGGGTTATTATGGAGTGGTATTATGGAAATAATTGGGATTATTATGGAGTGGTTATTATGGAAATAATTGGGATTATTATTGGAGTGGTTTTTTTGAAGTATATATTGTGAAGTATGTATTGGTGGGAAGTTTTTGATCCCACATTATTGGAAATTATGTTATCGTTTATGGAATGGAGCACTCTGTTAGGGGGAGTAGTAATTACTATTATGTTCTTAATAACATTTTTGATGGGATGTTACTACTACTCGCATGAACAAGTTTGATGGTAAAATCTTCTACTGAATTATGTTATGTCAACTGCTTTTTCGTTACTCCGTGGTCTACTCGTGGTTGTGGTTGGATAATTGAAGCACCCTACACGGGTATATTGTTGACTCATATGGTCCAAAAGGAAATTTAGGTTTATTATTTTTTATTACCTTTTTGTCTTGTTCAGTACCTATACTAAGGGCTCTTAATAAAAACTAAAATTGATTATACTTTCATTTTTTGAACAAAGTATTTGATACTTGAGTTTTACCAAATAAAATGCCAAAGGGGGAGATTGTAAGTGTAAAATTATTCTACACGTTAAACCATATTGGGCAATTTTATTTAGTATTGTTGTTATTAGAATTAATTAGTGTTGTTATTAGAATTAATTAAGGGTTGTTAGTGTTAATCTTCCTTTGGACCACTTGATATCTATCAAAGTAAATTTGAGTGGATGATATGCATTGTCAAATATAAAGGAAGTCAGCAGCAGCGCAAAAAGAAGCTTTCAAACCAAAGAACATGTGGTGAAGATTTATTCGAAAAGAATGAGCTAATATTAAGGATCAGAAAGAGGCTTTGATTTTGCTATAAAAAGGAAGCTACACCAAAGAGGATAGTTGTCAATTTTAAGAGATCAATATTCCGAGAGCACAGTATATTACAAAGCTTCCTGATTTAATCTAATATGTTATTTAATTGTTAAGAGCATCTCCAATGTGCTGCAAATATCAACGCCAAAACCCCATCCCACCAAATTACTCTCTCCAATGTATCCTGCATCGCGGCAAAACGCCAAATAAAATGGCGATAATGAACAGTGCAGCGCCATATTTGGCGCTGCACTATTCATCCGCGGCAAATTAAATATAGGGAAGAAAATTACCCTTTTGCCCTTACTTCTTTTTATAATTTTAAATGTATCCTTTATTTGTTTTATATGTAATTTTTATTTGTTAAATACTTATATTTAAAGTTTGTATTATTAAATAAAAATTATACCATTTTAAAGATCTCATTAATACGATCGAAACAAGACTAATATTGAATATATATTAATTAAAATTTCAAATACATCAAACATAACTAGAACATAATAAAGTTAAAATACATACGCGATACATCAAACATGACTAAAACATAATACACATTAAAATACATACGAGACTACGTTAATATTAGAAAATACAAACACAATTTAAAAAAATATATAATAAAATTAATAATTTCCTAGTCCACCCCCACTCCCTCCCAAATTGTTAAAGTATTGATCAAATTGTATTAGATGTTGTATGCTATATTATTATTATTGGAATATAAATTCAATTTTCAAAAATATTGTTAAATTCGATTTTTTAAAATAATTAATCTTATAAAAAATTATATATAATAAAATTATTGTTTACATCATAAGTTATAATTTATATTAAACTAATTAAGTTCGAATTAAATTATATTAAATTAATTATATTCGAACTAATAATTGAGATATTAAATTATTTTAGTGTAAAAGTTTGGTGTTTTGGTGTTTTGGTGTTTTGGTGTAAATGGGTTGGAGATGAATAAAATTTGGTGTGAGAATATGCTGGGAATATTCCTTCTGATGTGACATTTACTGGAAAAATTTGGTGTTTTGGAGATAGAGGGGTTGGAGATGCTCTAAGAATATTCTATATGTAATTCATGATCTGTATGTGGTACTTCTGAAGCATCTTGTGAAGATTGTTCAGGCATTTGTGTGTCAGTCCTGGATAGGTGTTAGAAAGAGTGGTAGTGGTAAAGGCTGGAGGCCATTTGTATTTACCTCTTGTAATACTCCTTTTGGTGAACATCTATAGTAGGAGAAAGACCTCCGAACTGCGTAACAATTTCTTTGTGTTTTTTAATTACTTTATGCCTTTTTCTGCAGTTATTATTTACATGTGCTTAAACGATTTTAATTAATAAACACAACTGGTGCATAACTTAAATAACGAGTAAAAACACATTGTTTTTGTTTTTCAAGTGTCACGGTGCAATTTCATTAAGTAGTATTTTAAAATGAGATGAAAAATGAATTTTCAACTATTTACGAGAGAGTTTATGGGTATATAAACGAAAATTGTAACCACTTATGGATCCAACGAATATACAAATTTGACAAAATTAGTATAAATCAATTTTTGACCATTTAAATACAAATTCGCTAAACCTATAATTTCATTCACCGTCTGTGATGCTCGAACCCACGACCACATGGTTAAAAGCCACACGGTTTACAACTGAACTAAGACGGCTTACTCAATAATATACATGTAGAATACTAGAGAGGATATTGGATATAAACCAATATTATCTTGTTTGGTAGAATTTATTTTACAGATTATGAGTTCATTTAAGTTGCAAACAAGCTATAACTTCTATTATGTAAAACATAGAAACTTTAAAATAATAGTTAATTTTGAAACGCTACCATATGTAGTATTTCAAAATAATAATAGCTACTTACGAGAGGGTTTATGCGTATATAAATGAAAATTTTAACCACTTATTGATCCAACAAATTTACAAATTGACAAAATTAGTATAGATCAATTTTTTGAACACAACAAGACCAATAAAATACAACTTTGTCAAAGCAACAATTTTATTCACCATCTATGGGGCTTGACCCACAACCACGTTGCTAAAAGCCACACACTCTACCACTGAGCTAAAACTACTTACTTAATAATATACATGTAGAATGCTAGAGAGGATATTGGATATAAACCAATATTATCTTGTTTGGTAGAATTTATTTTACAGATTATGACTTCGTTTAGGTTGCAAACAAGCTATAATTTCTATTTGGTAAAACATATAAACTTGTAAATAATATTTAATTTTGAAATGCTATCTTAAGTAGTATTTAAAAATGAGATGAAAATTGAATTTTCGACTACTTACGAAAGGGTTTATGGGTATATGTTGGTCCCGAATGGGTGGCGAGAAGTCTAGAGGGGGGGGGGGTGAATATACTTCCCTAACTTTTCAAATTCTTTCGCAAAACACACAAGGAAAATAACACTTTGATAATTTCAACTCTAAGTAACAAGCATCAACAAGATAAACAACTTAGAGTGTGCAGCGGAATAAGTAGCGGTAAAGTGTTATGATTATTAGTGTGGTGCTCAAAGAGAGATTCTAAACATGCAATACGTTAGAAACACTTAATATGGTTCAAGGATAATGTGCGCAAAGTTTAGCTCACATGCAAACGTGGGAACTATCAAACCCAGACACATAAAGATATTCGATAAAATGTAATCGAGTTAGTTCGCAGTTAGAATAGGCATGCACAAAATATATGAGCAGTAAGTAAATAGAGAGAAAGATTTATAGTGGTTCAGAGGTGGTGTAGTCTCCTAGTCCACTCTTCTCCTTTCACTTCAAGGAGGAAATTCACTATTCTTAGATCACCCAGATACAATAGTGAATAAGTGCCCAGTGACACTTCTCCGAGTGCTTCGCACAAAGCTACACTCCTCCAAGGTTTTTCGCAGCTCCTCTTGTTACTCCGCCTTCCCGAGTACTTCGCACCAAGCTGTACTCCCTACACCACGAGAACTACGCACAAAGCTAAGCTCTCACAGGGTTTTCACAAGCTCCCATTGTTACTCTACCCCTCTACACCGAGTGCTACGCACAAAGCTACACTCCAACTGGGTTTTTTCACTCTCTCTAGTTACTCTACCCCTTTTCTACACTCAGTAGAAATTTACAATGAAATACAAAAGATTTCTCTCACTCAGACTTGAATTCTATCGTGTATGCTTAATATATCACTTGATGATTGTAGAATTCGTATATTACTCTTGTTTAAGGCTTGTAAGTCCGTACTTGTCTTCAAGTCTGCTTGGACAATTTATAGCAAAAGAAAGCTATTTGCCCGTTGATCAACTTTTGATCTCGATCGTCCATTTTGAATTGTAGTTGATCAGATAATATTGTCAACTTGATCTGAAATATTAGTAGATGTCATTTCTCCTTTTGTCAGATGATTTGAATAATTTGCCGTTGCCGTGTCTTGAATTTTGTAGCTCCAAAATTCGAATAAGTTCGGCGCGGCATGCTTGATATTTCTTATCCTTCATAAATGCTCTGACATGTCAAGTTGATCAAATAATTTATCTGTTGATGTCTTGCTTGAGTATAAAATAATTTCTCCGCAAATCAGCCTTCTTCGAGCGTCTCCGGTTCCACCGTAAAAACTTGATGTTCAGATGAAAATATATCAGATATTTCTCCTTCATGATCCTTGTAAAATAATATACTGGAACCGTCTGTAAAACATAGTTGTTCGTCTCCGGTTCCACCGTAAAAACTTGATGTTCAGATGAAAATATATCAGATATTTTCTCCTTCATGATCCTTGTAAAATAATATACTGGAACCTCTGTAAAAACTTAGTTGTTCATGGTGAGATGCTTGTTTTCGTTTTTAAGCTTGGTCCACCATACTTGGTGTGTTTCTTCATCTGGTGCATGGCTCTTGTGAGACTTGTGCATTTTCCATTTTGGCTAGTCTCCATGTTAGTCTCCAATACAGTCCAATACTTGAGCTAGTCACCCATACGGTATATTTGAGCTAGTCTCCCATACTGTATACGGTCCAATATACTTGAGCTATACGGTCGCAATATACTTGAGCTAGTCTCCCATACGGTCCAAGTTAGTCTCCCAAGCAAGTTAAAAATGCTTTTCTTAAGATTTGAACATAGGATCACTTAGCATAGCTCACACACGTTTCATCCAACTCCTCTAACATAGTTCTTTATGACTTATCCGTAACATAATTGTGTTAAGCTATAATCCCGCTTAACATCTTAAATCAAATTAAGATCTTCCAGACTTGTACATGGGTTGCATGATATGGGTGCACCATACTCCGTAGACTAAGACTGACTCAAATAGAATAAAAATGGGGACTGCTTGATTTTTCAAAAATACATTCGGCTCATCAAAATTTACAATATATTCCTAACAATTTCCCCCTTTTTTATGATGCCAAAACTTATACCCAAGTCATTTTGGCTTTGTCAATTTTGAAAAATAATTTCTTTTTAATTGCTTTTATTTCGACTAGCCAATTGACGGGTTTAACAAAAATTGTGACTTAGAGATTTTAAAATTTGGACAACCTAAATGTATATATGAGACTTTGATCGTGGGGTGTTCAATTTTATTTTTAGCTTGAATTTTTCTTCCCCCTAAATTTTATATTCTCATTTTATACGCGTTACAAAATTAATTCTAAGTCCAAATTAAAATCTTGTGACATAAGAACACAAAATAAATAAATTAACTAAGACCACTTAGTATGGTACGAAATATTGTCATCATGCAATTTTGAACCCATTTTTAGCTTAGCATAGTTATGATGTCAAGAAGTAATGTGCTAGCTAAAATAATTTATACACCAAAAAATTTGAATTTTGTCAATCAAATTCGTTACCTTCCTTTCAACTTGGCATTGATAAAATCTCTCAACTTCTTGAAGTCCTTTTCGAAGCTCTTGTGTTGAAAGGGTGCGGTCACTTGTCCAGTGATATAGTTGCCATATGCTTCCCTTATGTTGTTCCCTTTCAATACTCCGGCTTCGTGCCAAAAGATGCATTCATCAAACGTTAGGCCATCACACATTTGCTACGGTGTCCGAACTCCGTTTGAAGCTCTTGCAATTTTTGAATCCTTCTAGCAATTGGCTTCGGCATTGGTGGCTTTGGTGGCATTGGAGCAATCGGCGTAGGTGGCAACACTCCGTGAGAGGTAAAACTCGGGCTTGGACAAGTTCCTCTAAGGTAATCTATCATACTCACACGACTTAGAGCTCTTGGTGATGTCGGTCGAATGAGCTCAACCAATGGTCCTCCTGGAGCTCTTGGTTGTGTGTACGCATAAGCTTGTGGCACAAAATGACGTGCTAATCCTTCCCCCTTTTCGGCAGCATCCATGAACCTTTGAAAGCTTTTGGTGGAAGAATCTTGCTTATCACGAACTCCTTCAAGAAGATCCATGTTGATACGTGATTGTTGAAGTAGACCTTGCACTTGTTGTTCCAAAAGTTTGAGCCTCGAAGTAGTATTGGACCCATGCTTTCCCATCTCAGTGAACAACTTCATCACATCATTTTTCAACTCATTCTTTGTCGTGTCAATTTCGGTCTTTAATAGGCCTTGCCCATTAAACAATTGAAGGGCACGATCCACCATCTCCTTGTGATATCCATCAAGCTTTGTGTCCATTGCATCCATCCTTGTGCTCAATTCACCCGTAGACTCTTGTAGGATTGACTTAACATCCCCAACAATTTCTTCCCTTAAGGCTTGAGCATTGAACAATGGTTCACTTTGCACGGGTGGGGTTGGAATCGGCAAAGGGTGTGCAAAATCATCTTGTGGTGTGGTGATCATTGTGTCAACAAGGTTGGCTTCGGCTTCCTCGGTGTTGTAGCAAAGCAACAAAGTAGACCGATTTCTTGGATGGTCTTGATCATAGAATTCATAAGAGGGTGGCAAAGTAGGCAAGTTCCTTGTTTCATCCAAGTTTAAAGAAATTCCTTGACTTGGCGCATTTCCTTCCTCATGAATGGACCCCGTAACCTCCGTTTCGGGATGTGGAAAATAAGACAAAAAAGTTTAAATTTTCATCCCCAAAATTTGCAGGATACGGATCAATCTCCAGGAGCCCTACATCATCATTCCTCACCAAAGATCCCTCTCCGGGTCCTCTTCGGCTATCCTCCAAAGACATAGCGGTTGCCGGCGAATATCATTGGGATCAAATTCACCTATAGGTACTTCGGTTGTGGCTTCAACCATAACACCCTTTTCGGTTCTCTTCTTTCTTAGCAAGCTTGGTTAAAAAGCAAGAATTAATCACCGAAAGACGGGTAGCTCTAGCAAGATCACGTGAGCCTAACCAACTCAACACCAATTCTTCTCTTTCTAAAGTATTTGGCCCTATTGTTTCGGCCAACTTGTTATGGTCTCCCAATCTTCATGCTCTCCATTCAAGTGCTCTTTTATACTCCTCCAAAAGTGCACTATCCGCCCCAATTGTTGAAATGTTTTCAACACTTCCAACTTCAATTTGATCATTCACAACAACATCCACTTCAACTCTATTTTCCTCAACAAATCCTTGGCTTTCAAGAATAGGATGGTTCGGGTTTTGGGTGGGTAGGGTCTAGAAATTTTGGTGGCTAGTTTGTTCTTCATTTGATCAAACGGCAGGGGTGTTCGATCCTTCGTTGCTTGGTTCTCGGATAATTGTCTAAGATCTTGGAAGGGGTTGGGTATTTTTCTTTTTCGGGTGGGTTTTGGTAGGCTTGTGGGTAAGGGGGGGATTTTTTGGTTCATTTGTGTTGGGTGACCGAAATAGATAGCATGGTTGGTAATGTGTTTGGCTTTGGTAAGGGTAACATTTTTGGTTCTCAAAATTTCACCAACGGCAAACCCGTAACCAATCTCTTGTTGAAACCATCCATCCACCAAAAGCTTGGCCTTTCTTATAGACTCACAACCTCCCAAACATGAAAGCTCCCCAATCCACACAAACATTGTTCAAAATTATATCCATAATCAACAACTTGTCCCCCGACAACTTGTCTCGGCAATGATACCGGGACTCTACACACTTATGAACAATATCCAACAACAATCCATAATCTTTCTTTTAGGTCCTTCTTGTTACCATTAATCTTCGGAGATAGCGGTGTGTTAGCATCGCGAATCTCGGCCCAAATGGCATTAACATCATGCTCATAATTTCGACCCTCAAACTCGTTTCAACAAGATTAAACATTCTTTGAAAATCTTCGAGTATTATTTCTACATCAACACCTTTAATCATAGAAATAATTGAGCAATTTATACTCTAGCATTCATGTATAATTCAACCACCTCATCCCTATAGAAGCCAACATATCTAAAAGTGCAAAAATTTAACAACCCGCAAGTTTCGAGAGAGTTGATAATTTTTACCCCTAAGGCTTTATCATCCACTTTTTGTTGAAATCGGTGACATCAAGGATCATCCCGCTAAGCACACGGCTAGACTTCCTTGTTCCTCCGGTGGTGATTGTCTCCACATCCACTTGATTGGCATCCATTTGAGTAGAAAATATAATTTAGGAAATTTTTGGGTGAAAACAATGGAAGTTTCGGCAGTGAGGTCCGAAAAAGGGTAAAGAGGGATGGGTATTTGGATAGAGAGGTTATTTGGGTAGGTTTTTGGGTTTGGGTGATGGTTTTTGTGTGTAGAAGATTTTTGTGTAGAAGATTTAGAGTGGTGTTTGAGCATTGGGAGATTTTGGATTTTTCTGTGTGTTTTTCCAGCCGGCGAGAGAGAAAAGAAGAAGGAAAATTTGTGTTCTTCTTGAATTCAATCTTCTACCCGTTAGGAATGAGGGAGAAGAGTGAGAAATTACTCTTTGCCCTCTAGTGGGTAGAGAGAGAGTATTAATCTCCTTGAGGATAAATTCGACCTTCCACATGATTTAAATTTGCCAGCTCAGATTTTTATACTTCATTTGTGAGTACATGGCGCCAAAAATTGTGCTTCAAATAACCGCCAACCTGGAGCAAATCAGATACAAAAATCTCGAAAATAATGTGTTAGACCAATAAATATGCTCCAGATAAATATTATTATTTCAATTTCATATTTCAATAAAGCTGATTTTCTGAAAAGGATATCTGATAAAAATAAATTGATCAGACAGATACCTAATATCTGTAAATAAAATTGCAATTTCCCAAAACAATTGACTTTGCAAATGGGCCTAACTCTTTTGACTATTGAAATCCAAGATGTGGGCAAACATTTTCATCAGAAATAACTCCTTTAACACACAAACCCATTTAGGTATATAGAAACTAAATTCCCCCTAAATATATGCTTAACAAAATTAACCCAATTAAAAAATTTTCCCCTTAAATTGCATACTAATCTCAAATAAGCAAATTACGCAAATAAATTACACAAATTAAATATCCCAAAACGTGACAAATCAAATAAACGTACGTAACACATACATAAATCATAAATTAGGTACGCAGATTTCGTAAGATAAAATTATAACACATTTAGGTACATATAAATTTTATGAAAACATGTATACAATTAAACATATATCATACGTACATTCCTATTCAAATTAAAACCCATAGGTCACATAAATTATATTCAATATATACAGTACGTATCAAAAATTAACAACAATTAAGAGTTTAGAAATTGCTTAGCTCATTTCGATCATTCCCATTTCATGCCTTAGAGTAGCAAAACGAGATTCACACAACGGGCTTTGTGAGAATATCGGCAATTTGATTCTCCGTGGGAATATGATCAATTGTCAAATCCTTCTTTTCGACGTGGTCTCGGATAAAATAGTGTCGAACATCAATATGCTTGGTTCGCGAATGAAGCCGGATTTTGGGTTATGGCGATTGCACTAGTATTATCGCATAAAATGCTAACATTTTCGCACTTAATCCATAGTCCAATAATTGTTGCTTCATCCACAAGATTTGTGCACAACAACTCCCAGCTGCAATATATTCGGCTTCCGCAGTGCTCGTAGCTATGGAGTTTTGCTTTTTGCTGAACCAAGAGACCAATCTTCCCCTAAGAACTGCATGTCCCTGAGGTACTTTTTCGGTCTATTTTACAACCTGCAAAATCTGCATCTGAATAACCCGTTAGTGTAAAATCTCCTTCTTTGGGATACCATAATCCCACATTGATTGTTCCTTTGAGATATCGAATTATCTTCTTGGTTGCAATCAGATGACTTTCTTTGGGCTTGATTGGAATCTTGCGCATACGCCAACCGAGTAGGATATGTCCGGTCTGCTCGCGGTTAAAGTATAATAATGATCCAATCATCCCTCGATACATCGTTTGATCGACATCTTTTCCTTCATCATCTTTATCCAATTTTTTGAGATGTGCTCATGGGAATTTTGACTGAGGATTTTCCATCTATGCCAAATTTCTTGATAAGATCTTTTGTGTACTTCTTGATTTATGAAAATTCCTTCTTCAAGTTGCTTGACTTGCAGTCCCAAAAAGTAATTTAATTCTCCCATCATACTCATCTCGAAACCTATTCTGCATGAGCTTAGAAAATTTCTCACATAAAGATTTATCAGTACTTCTAAAGATAATATCATCAACATAAATTTGTACTAATTAATAAAATGTGATTATTTTCTTGAATTCTAAAGAGGGTTTTATCGACTAGACCTTTGTGAATCCACAACTAATTAAGAACATGACAAGGTGTCGTACCAAGCTCGCGGAGCTTGTTTTAACCCATACAATGCCTTCTTTAATTTGTAGACTTGATCACCAACGTCTTTTACCTTCAAATCGGGTGTTTGTTCGACGTAAACTTCTTCTTCAAGTAAGCCATTAAGAAATGCGCTCTTTACGTCCATTTGATTACACAATAAAATTCTTGTGCGCTGCATATGCTAGGAATATCCGGATTGCTTCGAGTCGTGCGACGGGGGCGAATGTCTCATCAAAATCAATGCCTTCTTCTTGTGAATACCCCTTCGCAACTAATCTTGCTTTATTCCTAACAATGACGCCGTCTTCGTTTGCTTTGTTCCTAAAAGACCCATTTAGTGCCAATTACATTTTGGTGCGTTGGTCTTGGAACAAGTTTCCATACGTCGTTGCGCTTGAATTGATCTAATTCTTCTTGCATGGCATCTATCCAACTTGGATCGGCTAATGCTTCGTTGTACTCCAGTCAACAACATACATATTTTTCTTTCTCGATCCCGGCTAGTACAACTTTCTTTGTGATTCATCTTTGCTTGACATTTATTCTTGAAAAATTCTATGATGTAAGCCTTTGTCGCAAATTGGCTTGTGCTAAACAAATTGAATTTTAGTCCTTCGACAAATGAAACGTCTTCAATTCGTAGGCCATTTTCACAATTGTTCCGGTGCCTTTTGTTGTTCCAAATCGATCGTTTCCACCGAACACTACTTTTGGTCCTTCGATACTTTTTGAACCAACTAGACTAGATTTATTCCAGTCATGTGTCGAGAGCATCCGCTATCGAAATACAAATTTCCTGCAAAACAGATTAATTTTTAGGTACCCATACTTGTTTGGGTCCTTTTACGTTAGTAATTTTTGGCATCCAAATCCACCTAGATCCCATTGATCAAGAAATAGGTGATCTGTAACCATTAAAAACATTATAATCATACGCACTTTCGAATAATGATTCGGTGCGGGTTGGGAAGCTGATAGTTGCTTGATTCTATGAAATAGAGCAAATCTGGACTTGGTCATGGTTTGTATTCAAGCGACCAATCTTCTTCTGAGGGATATAATCTCCCAGCCCCATTCTCGGAATTCTTCCCATATTCCTATGAGGTTTTATTGCACTAGACTCGTTGGTTCTCCTTTGAGATACAAATTTTTGCCTTTTAAAATTTTGTTGTCTTGCCAAATATCATTGTGTTGATTCGGCCTAGCAACAATTTTTCTGGGCATTTAATTTTGTTTCCAACTCCTTGTCTCATTGTGCTATGTTGACTTTTTACAAATTTTACCACTGGAACTTTATTGATTAAGTAGTAGTAGAATTAGTCAACTTTTGAGGGGTTTTAGAACATGATGGATCGTAGCCAAGTTCGGCTTTATCTCCAGCGGGTTTTTGCATGTTTACCATTTTATCCATTATTTTGGATGAATGCGTAAATGATGCGATAACTTCCCGAAGGTTATGTTCTCTAACCTCTCTAGCTTTGCACTCTTCTTGAAGTCGAATATTTTCGGCTTTCAAATTACTCATTTCGTTTAGAGCATTTTGCAAATTTTTGCGCCATCTCTTCCTTAGATCTCTATGATCTCGCATTGCGGTTACTTTCATGTCCCAATTAGAAGGTAGTCCACGCAATACTTTGCAGTGATTATTTTCCTTTCTGGGAGATTGGTTTTGCCAAAATCACTTATTTCACCAAGAAAT
>VALG01004873.1:0-12660 GCA_009835305.1 Ipomoea purpurea | reverse complement strand
AAAGTTTGAAAGTTGATTTGTCAGATTTTTGGGAAAAAAAAGGAACCTTAGGTTAAGGTTAAAAAGCGAGAAAAAGTCGACGTTGAAAAGGGGGGGAACCCCATGGAAAAGAGTTGAAAAGGGAAAAGGGGTTTGGGGAAAAGGGAAAAAACCGGAAGTTCGGGAGTAAGGGTTTGTTCGCAAAGTTTTTACGAACGGAAAAAAAAAAAAAAGGCGAAAAAAAAAAAATTTTTTTGGGCGGGGGGAAAATGCCGGGGAAAAGTGGCAAAAAAAAAGGAAGAAGGGTCAGAAGGAACTTCAGAAAAGGGTGGTTTGGGAAGAAAAGCAAAAAGAGGGGGTCTTGGGAAATTTTTTTTTAATGGAGAAGGGACCTTTTTTGGGACTTCCATTAAAAGATTTGGTGTTTTTTTTGGGGTGGGGGAAAGGTGGGAAGGGAAAAAAAAAAAGGGGTTTTGAAGGCGGGAAGATTTTGGTGGTCTGGGTTTTAAAAAAAAAAAAAAGAGAACAAGGACAAAGGAAGAAAAAAGTTTTTTGGGTTGGAAAAAAAAAAGGAAAAAAAGAAAATTAGGGGAAAGGGGGGTTTTTTTTTGGAGCGTTTTTGAAAAGGGTTGGGCCAAAATTTGAAAAAAAAAATTTTTGAAATTGTTTTGGAAAAAAAAAAAAACCCCCTTTTAAAGCGCCCGTATTTAGTATATAAAATAATAACTATAATATTAAAAAATATTATTCTTAGTATTAATATACTATTAAAATTTATATAATTATAAAATGAAAATTATAAAAATTATTAAAATTAATATTATATTATTTAAAAAAAAAAATGGAAGGGGGAGGGAAGAACGTTTTGGGAAAATTTTATATAAGGTTTAATGAAAAAAAAGGGAATTTTAATTAATTTTCCGCAAGATTTTGACTTTTTTAACCCATGAAAAAGCTTTTTAAAAAAAAAATTAATATTTTGGAAGTTTTTGTTTGGATTTATAAAAATTTGAATTTTTAAATTTTTATTTTTTGTTAAAAAAAAAGAAAAAAAATCGCCTCCAAGTTCTAGCGCGGCTTGTTTTTTTTTTTTCCCCATGGAAAAACTTTAAAAAAAATCTTTCTTTTGTTTTTTTTGGCCTGAAAAAAAAACCAACAAAAAAAAAAAATAAATATTCTTTGGTTCAGGCGGAAAAAAAGGAAAGAATTGGCTGGTTTTTAGTGTAAAAAAAACCCCAACTTTCAAAAAAAAAAGAAACGCGTTTTTGGGGGAAATTTAACAAAATTAACATATTAAGAAAGATATTATTATTAAAGAATATTTTTTTACGGAAAAAAAAAAAAACCCATTTTTTTTTTTTTGGAAGCATTTTTGAAGATTTACAAATTTCCTTTTACGGGAAAAAAAAAAAAAAAAAAACTTTCTTAAAAAAGGCTTTTTAAAAAAAAAAAAAAAAACGGGGATTTTAAAGGACTTTGGACAGGAAATTTTTTAGAGCCTTTTTTAAGCACAAAAAAAGCAAAAACAGTTAATTATTCAAAAAGCAATAATACCAAATTTTTTAAGGGCACCAAAAAAAAAAGTTTATAAGATAAAAGCACAAAAAAAACCAAATAATCCACCAAAAACCAAAAAAAGGTAAAAATACTTTAAAAGGCAAAAAGAAATCCTAAAAGGGTTTTTCACCGGTTTTTCCATTTAAAGCAAAAGTCAAATTTTTTTAAACATTTCCAAATTTTTTACTTTTCTTCAATTTTTTCCTCAATTTCCAACATTTTAGGCCACACCTTTTTTGGTTTTTGGCGCCAACCAAAGGGGACCAAAAAAATCGGCATTTTTGCCCATTACAATTTTTTGAAAAGGGGGTCAAAAAAGCGCATAATAAAAAAAAGCTCTTTTTGGGGGGAACCAGACGGCCCCGGGCAAAAAAGGTTTGCACCCTTTTTTGCCCCGTTTTCCCTTTTTTCGGGCAATTTGACGGAAAGGGAAAAAAAGGTCGATTTTTCCTTTTAAAAAAAACCCGGACCAAAAATTTTTTGAAAAAAAACCGCGGGTTTTTTCTTTTAACAATTTTTTTAATAAATTTAATTTTTAAAATGTGTTTAAAAACCTTTGGGGGGGGACCGGGGTTTTCTTTTTTACCAAAGGGCCTTTGGTTAAAACAAAGCCGTTTTATTTGGGTTCTTTAAAAAAAAAAAAAAAAACCCCCATCCGGGACTTTGGGGCCCGTAATTAAGGTTTTTTTTGGGGGGAACCCCTTTGTTGGCCTATATTGAAAAAATTTATTTTTAATTATTTTTACCTGGGGAAAACCGAAATTTTCTTTTTTTAAAAAAAAAAAAAAAAAAACCGGGCCTTGGTTAAAACAAAAAAAAAAAAAAAAAAAAAAAGCCGGGTTTTTATTGGTTCCCTTCAAAAAAAACCCCAAATTTACCGAAACTTGGGCCCCCGGTATTTTAGGTTTGGGGGGCCTTTTTTGGCCCCGTTAAAAATTAAATTTTTTAAAAATTAATTTTATTTATTTTTACCTTGACCTTAGGTCTTCTTTTACCAAAAAAAAAAAAGCCCTGGGTTTTAAAAAAAAAAACAAGCCGGTTATTTTTGGGTTTCTCAAAAAAAAAAAAAAAAAAAAAACCCATTCCGGGAACTTTGGCCCCCCGTTATTTAGGCCCCAATTGAATTTTTTCTTTAAAAACCCAAAGGTTCGGGTTTTTTTTTCTTTTTACATGCACCACAATTTTTAAAAAAAAAAAAACCCCCACCAATTTGAAAGGGCCCAAGGCAAACAATTTTGCCAAAATCCCCAAACATTTAAAAAAAAACAACAATTTTTTTGGGAAAAGGGGGGAAAAAATGGTATTTTTAAAAAAAAACGGGGAAAAAAAAAAAAAAAACCTATTTGCGTTGGGTTTCATTCCAACAAAAAAAAACTTAGAAAAAAGAATACTTCCTTTAAAAGGGGGTTCATTTTTTACTTTTTTTCTTTATTTTTTTTAAAAAAAAAAAAAAAACTTTTAAAAAGGTTTTCAAAAAACCGGGGGGAATTTAAAAAAAAACCAAAAATTCAAAACTTTTTAAAGGCATTTTTTTTTTGGCAAAATAAATTTAAAAAACCAAAAAAAGACTTTTTTTTCATTTCGACCTTTACGGGAATGGTAAAAAACCGAAAACATCAAAAACACTATTTTTTTTTTTTTTAAAGAACATTGAGGGCAACCGGAATTTAGGAGGGGTTCGGTTAGGAAACCACGGGGGGTCGGGGGGAACCATCAACGGAAGCCCGGGGTCCCCGGCCCCGACGGGGGGTACCGAGGTGGCGGGGAATTTTTCTAGCGGGTAGCGGCGTGGGTTTGGGGTCACCCGGCCGGCTGGGCCCGGCCGGAGTTACTGTCCGGGCAGGCGGGGTGGCCGCGCGGGCAGCTGCCCGTGCCGGAGCTGCCCAACTGGCCGCGGGGTAGGTGGCGGCGTCCCCTACCCCCACCTACCTCCCACTGAACTCTTTCAAACACGAAAACGCCCGGGAACCTTGGTGGAACCCGAACAACCATGCTTTAGACACTTTCAAACGCAAGTAGACCACAACACGGTTAGACAATTAACTGGACTGCGAAATCAAGAAACATACGACACCATATCGTGTATTCATGCTTTTCTAGCAATATTAATTAACACCCCAAAATCATGTGAATTCCCACCCAATATAGCCAAAGAATAATAGCATACGGATACAACCTTAGCGGTTGCTAATCGCGCTTTTAGATCAACAAGAACACAATTCCTCTTCCCAATGTCAAGATTTCTCGTAGAATAACTCATAAACATCAAGAACACCATACAGAAACTATGCAAGAATAACACATTAGATTAACGGGGATTCATTCATTACGATCATCGGAAAGAACGCCACACGATTATCAAAACAGCCGCATGATTCATCAAGAACACACATAATTATCAAGGAACGCATACTTAATCAAGACCTCAAGGATCACCCCATGAAGATCATCAGATTACCAATAATAATACCACAAATCATCAATACACGAAATAATCAGGGGAAAAACCTAAGGGGGACAATCATTAGCTATGAAAAAAAATACGGTGTTTTGTTGAGACATGGTTACCTCTTAGCCTTAATTAATTCCTTGGCTATGAAGGATCTTTCTTTAAGCTTTCTTGATTTCTTGATTCCTCCTTAAGGGGAAGTTCTTGGAACTCTTCTTGTGGTGGTGAGAGATTATTGTGTGGTGGGAATTCCTAGGTCCAAGCTTCCCTATTGTATATATCTAAGGGTCTTATTTTAGGATCTAATCCTTTTTAGGACTAGGGGTTGGGTTTAGGGGATGAGGGCCCACGGACTATGCTTTGAACCCCAACCCTATGGGCCCCCCACACCTAGGCCCGAACAGGGTCTTTGGGAGGATGTAAATCATGGTGACTCAACTGAACATGAACCATAGAGGCTAGACCGGTGCTCACTGGCACACAAGAAGCCCCCCTCACTTTGAGAGAATGCTCCCAACACTGCCGCTGGTGAGACTCGATCCTGGTCATTATTCCAAAGTTTCACCTCTATGACCATTTGAGCTACCCATGCGAGCATTGGTTAAATAATTAATTGGTTTTTAGGGGTCGTAACACGGGGTGTACACCTGGCACCGCCCCCATTTCAAAACCACCCTACAGACTGGCACCAAAGGAAATGAAGGAACTAAAAACACAACTCCAGGAATTACTAGATAAAGGGATACATACGCCCCAGCACCTCCCCGTAGGGAGCACCAGTGCTATTCGTCAAGAAAAAGGACGGAAGTATGCGACTATGCATCGACTACAGAGAATTAAACCAAGTCACAATAAAGAATAAGTACCCTCTTCCTCGAATCGATGATTTATTCGACCAACTCAAAGGAGCAGGGATATTCTCTAAAATCGATCTAAGGTCTGGATACCATAAGATAAAAGTAGCCAATCTAGACATCTAGAAAAAACAGCATTTCGAACTCGCTACAATCACTACGAGTTCCACGGTAATGCCCTTCGGACTCACCAACGCGCTCGCGATATTCATGGACCTCATGAATCGAGTATTCCGACCCCTACCTCGATGACTTCGTCATCGTGTTCATCGACGACATTCTAGTCTACTCCCAAAAATGAAGAAGAACACGAAAAAAACCTCCGCACAACCTTGCAAACGCTGAGGGAACACCAACTATACGCCAAATTCTCCAAATGCGAGTTTTGGAAAGACAACGTGACATTCCTGGGTCATGTGATCACCAAAGAGGGAATCAGGGTGGACCCAACCAAAATCCACGCTGTCAAGGAGTGGCCCACACCAAAGTCACTCTCAGAAGTCAGAAGCTTCCTAGGGTTAGCAAGCTACTACCGAAGGTTCGTACCTGATTTCACCAAGATAGCACAACCCCTCACCAGACTCACGAAAAAGGAAGCCCCCTTTCATTGGGATGACAACTGCATCACCGCCTTTCAAGGACTAAAAGAAAAACTAACCACAGCACCCGTCCTAGCCCTTCCCTCTGGGGTGGAAGGATTCGACGTTTTCAGCGATGCCTCAAAGAAGGGACAAGGATGCGTACTAATGCAAAAAGGCAAGGTAATAGCATATGCATCCAGACAGCTCAAAACCCACGAAGAAAACTACCCCACCCACGACCTCGGCTAGCTGCCATTGTGTTCGCCCTAAAAAATCTGGAGACATTATCTATACGAAGTACAATGCAAAATTTATACGGATCATAAAAGTCTGAAATACATCTTCACCCAAAAAGACCTCAACATGCAACAACGGAGATGGTTGGAACTTATTAAGGATTACGACCTGGATATCCAGTACCACGAGGGGAAGGGTAACGTAGTGGCAGACGCCTTAAGCCGGAAAACCAACCATTCCCTCAACACCACTTGGATCCTGTCAGACGAGATATGCAAGGACTTCCAAAAGTGCATTTGGAGGTGGTTAAACAAGGACAGACAGATTCTGAAATCCATCTATTCAATGTCAGAATCATGCCCACACTACTCCGAGGAAATCAAGATCGGGCAACGACAAGACCCGAAATTGGAGAAAATACGACTCGACCTAACTTCAGGAAAAGACGGTCCTTTCAAAATATGGGAAGATGATAGTGTAGGAATAAAGTGTAATGGTTTGATATGCCAAATATGTATTTGTAGATTCCCCAATTTTATTTCATAGGGTCTAGTAGAGTCTTAGACCATGATCGAGAAATTATTTAAGTTGCAAAAAGAGAAAAACAGAAGAAGATGCATGAAATGGAAGAAGGCGCTGATATCAAGCCTTAAATCAAGAATTTGTTTCTTTGGAGAAAATGGCAAATTGAAGAGAAGATGAATGATTAATATTCACGTCAATGCCTACTAAAGAGATATCCCAGAAAGGATTTTCGGATGAAGAAAATTACGATTGAAGATGCATGAATTTAACTTGGAGATTTACTCAATATTGTACGGACGAAGTGGATGATGCTTGAATATATTAGCGAAATGGCTTAAGTTTGAAACTCACCATCAACAATTTTACAAGGTAAAATTTGAGAAGCCAAATTAAATTAATCTGATAGAGTTGGGGCGCTAGTTTAATCATTGGGCGCCGATTACAAGGGTGGCAATTGAGAAGCAATTGTCACTTGGGAGCCAATTCAAAAGGAATTGGGAGCAGTGGCTAGTTCGAATCAATTGGAATTGGGAGCTAGTTTCAGAGAAATTGAAATTGATTGAAATTGGGAGCAAGTTTCACAGAGAAATTGAGATTAATTGAAATTGGGAGCTAGTTCGAATCAATTGAAATTGGGAGGCTAGTTTCAGAGAAATTGAAAATTGGAAGCAGTTTCACATGGAATCATATTTTCAGTTTTTGGGAGCAATTCAAGGTTGTAGGTATTGGGATGCAATTCAAATTGGGGCCAATTAAAAAGGACATTGAGAGCAACTTTGAATTGAGATGAAATTCAATACCAGGAGAAGTCTGGGAGCCAATTTCAAAATCAAGGTCAGAGCAATTCAAATTGAGAAGTAAATTGGAGCACCAGGGATGATGTTCGGACGGAGCAAATTTGCAAGGTCAAAGTCTTGCGGAGCCAATTCAAGGAGAAATTCAATTTTGCGGTGCCAATTCGAAAGCCAATTGAATTGGGGGTGTCAATTATTAAAGGAGAAATTCAAAATTGGTTGTTCCGGTCCCCAAAGGGGTGTGTAAAAGAGTCTAGAGGTTTCGAGGGGGGGGGGGGCTTGAATAGATTTTTAAACTTTTCGCGAATAGCAACAATTGCTTTAAGGCAACAGAGCATTATCAAAACTTCTTAACTTAGATGGTTAGAGTCTTGTACGCAACGGAATATTAAAGTAGCGTGTGTGATGATGTTGTGTCAAGTGTATCCTGTGCTGATAGTGAGTAAGAATAAAGCAGTAAATGACACAAGACAATATTTGGGTTCGCGGAGTGATGTAACCCTTTCCTACTTCCACGCTTGCTCTTTTCTCCAAGATCTAATTCACTATTCCCACCACTTCTTTGGTTCAAGATTACAATGAATTTCCGTGATCTTGTGCTTTGATCACTAAGCCACACTAATTCACGCCCAGTGCCTATTCGACAACTGCTTGCTTCGGATTTCACAGCTTTGCTGCTACTTTCCAGGATTTCACAGGCTCCGTGCTACTTC
The DNA here is from genome assembly GCA_009835305.1 of Ipomoea purpurea. Lineage (NCBI taxonomy): Eukaryota > Viridiplantae > Streptophyta > Magnoliopsida > Solanales > Convolvulaceae > Ipomoea > Ipomoea purpurea. Next base: position 4,971 of record VALG01004873.1, on the reverse strand, counting down.
CCCCCCGTCTTCCACGAATCCGGGTCGACGTGTATCCGTGATCTGTGCTTTTGCACCAACCAACACCAATCACACCCAGTGTTCTCCAACACTGCTGTTCGCGATCTAACAGCTCCGTGCGACAAATCCAGGATTTCAAACTCCGTTGCTACTTTCCCCCCCGTGTACGATTGTTCCTGATCTTAGGTGCTTTGATCACAAAGCCCGCACTAATCAAGCCCAGTGTTCTCCAACACTGCCTATCTCACTTGTTTGTAGAAAAACAAGTTTCACTGGCTTCCAACTTTTGAGACTTCTTAAATGGATCTTCAATGTGCAGCAAGTCTCTCAATGATGAAGAATTAAACACTCCTTGAATGTTTTCTCTTTGAGGCTCTCTGAGTGTTATCTCACTTGAATATTTTCTTTGATATAGCACTTGTTCGTATATGCAATTCGTTGCTTGTGTTGGAGTGCTCTGTGGAAGTGTTGGAAGTGAGTTGATCTGCTTCATTCTTCATCCTTTTATAGCTGGTTTTGAGAAGTTGTCCGTTGGGAAAAAGACAATCTCAAATTTGAATAGATCTTTCAAATTTGAAATCTCAGATTTGAATTCTTGTAGCCTTTTGCAGGAAGATTCTGTAGTTATTTTCAAAGGGATCATATTAAAAATACATATATCTCTGCTATTGTCGGGTCGGTTCGCTACTTGTCTGTAGCCATCATGGAAGAGACTTTAAAATATTTTGATGTAGATCTCTATTTCACGTGGAAGGCTCTTAAAATAAATTGATGTAGATTCTTTGCCTTCTTGAACTTTCATCTTTGTGTATTTTATTCTTCTCTGTAAGTTGGCTACTGCATGAAGTGTTTCGGCCACTGAGATGTCTGGGTGTCATTTTGATGGTGAGATTCAATCCTTGATTGAAACTTAATCTCCCTCAACCTCTCTTGCTTCATATTGACTTGACTTTGCAAACCGCATCTCTTACTTCATCTCCAATTATTTATTGATTTGCTTCATATTGACTTGACTTTGCAAACCGCATCTCTTTACTTCATCTCCAATTATTTAATTGATTATTTCGAAACTAATTCATCTCCAATTATTTAATTTATTTGCTTCATATTGACTTGACTTTTGCAAACCGCATCTCTTACTTCATCTCCATTATTTAATTTGATTATTTCGAAACTAATTTGGAACCTCTGCTCTTTACCTCCATCTTCCAATTAATTAATTGATTATTTCGAAACTAATTTTGGAACCTCTGCTTACCTTGGATTATTTCCTGGAACCCTGGTCCAACCTCCAATTATTTAATTGATTATTTCTGGAACCTCTGGTCCAACCTCCAATTATTTAATTGATTATTTCGAAACTGATTCGAAACCTCAGCTCTTACTTCATCTCGTTGAAACCTAAGGCTTCTTTATAAAATTGTAAGGAGTGAGTTTCAAACCTGAAACCTTGCGGTTTATACATCAAGCTTCCATCCATCTCGGCTGTACGGATTATTAGTAATATTGCATTCCTCTTGATGTACTTCTTTCTTTCCATAGATGCTTGAGCTTCAAGATAACTTCATGAAATTGCGGTTGCTTCTCGTTTTCTTCCATATGAGATTCATCAATATGACTTTCACTTGAGTTTGGGGCGTTGTGGCTATTTTGTATACATATCATACGCATACATCTTCTTCTTCGTATTTTTCCCTTTCTTCATATTTGTTTAATTTCCTTTTTGTGGTCTATGACACGCTAGACTTAACAAATAAAATTGGGGGATTCTAAAATACAATTTGGCATATAAAAACTATTACAATTATTCCTAACAATTTCCCCCCCTTTTGATAATGCCAAAATCCTATACTCAGTCACTTGGCTTTAAGTCTTTTCAATAAATATTTTTTGCCTCAATTTTGTTTGACAAAGGCCATGATGGAGGGTTTAACAAAATATATTCTTTAGGAAATTAAAATTGGACTCGCGGAGTGAATTAATTTCAGGACACAGGGCTCCTAATACGCATATTGCATTTTTTACGTTCTAGTCATTTTGATCTCTTATTCTTATGCGTTTTGCATGCTTGTGCTATTTAATTTCACATATAGTTTTAACAAGTTAAGAAATTAAAAAGACAAATATAGACCACTTTAGGAAATTAACTTAACTTGACTTCATAATTAGGGAAAAGTTACTTCAAAAATTTCAAACATGTTTTTCAGAGAGGTTTTCGAAAAAATGGGAAGATCAGATTACCTCTCTGGCCTCTGGCGGCCGGTATCACTTCTCTCCGTTCTCAAAAACATCTGTTGGATGTGTTCCTGCCAGGCTTGTACACATCATTCTTGATACGTTCACGGAAGAATTTCCGTTGGTATCACTGTCCGGGGCGCGGGAGGGGGGAACGTTCTTGCATACCAGCTGTCGTTTGCAGAGCGTTGGATCGCTGGCGGCATTATGACATTCCGGCAGCGTCGAGATCGCTTCTATCACTCAAGTTGAAGCTGCGGCGTCTACCGTTTGACCAAGAAGAATTGCATGGTGTTCCAGTGAGAGTTTTTGCTAACTCAAACGACACGCGCCTATTCCATCTTCTTTCTCTTTCTCTGTCTTCTTTTATGTCTTTTGCGCAGCTTACCCAGTGACCTACTTCAGCTGGGGATTGCTTTTTTTATCATGGGAACAAGTGCGTTCTCTTTGGTCCACACGATAGATGGTATATCGGTTTTTTGAGCAATTGAGGACCAATCATCAGATTTTCCTTTGGATGAACCTGCACCTAAACCAGAGTTAGAAAATTGAGCAAAACCTAAAGCACTTGGTGATTGGCGTCCACGGCTTCGGCCTCGGCCACTGGTGGGTGTAGATTGTGTTCGCCCAATAAAATACTCATGTTGTTGAGCTGCCATATGACTGAGATATTCCTTCCCCCCCTTTTGGCTTTATCAACGAAGGTAATTGGAGGCAGTACGGGTAGGTATCTCGGTCTTGGGGTTTGGCCATCACATGCTTGATTCCGTCTTTGGCCACGTCAGGAAGTATCTCTGCCAACGTTTCAAATTCCTTTTAGCTCATTGATGGATAGCTCAACTTTAGCTTGGGTTGATTCTCCGTTTCTTGTTCATTGAATGGCCTTCAGTTGCCTGATATGTCTTTGATAGTTTATCTTTTCGGGCTTCTTCCTTTGTCTTTCTTCAAGTTTTTGATAATTTCAACCAAACTTGCAGTGATATTAGCCTTCAAACGATCTTCAGTTCTTTCATTTTCTTTGACTTTGTATTCCAAAGGAACACATGCTTTTCGAACATTCTGTGTGAAATTTGGACCTTGTGTTGTCAATTCTTGGCCATTGCTAAGTGTCCTTTCGATCTCTCAAAATTTATTCCGAATCTGTATGGCAAGATTGTATCACCGGATTCGGATACTTTTGGCAAATAAAGTAGTCAAAGAGATCGTCTTCATCTTCTTCAGGCGATGATGTGTTGTCCAGTTCAGATTGTGTCAGATCTGAGAAACTTCCTTCCTTGAATCTGCCTAGAAACTAGAGTTTCTACAAGTTGAAGGCTTCTTCCTTCAGATGATTCGCGCCATCGATTGCGTATTTTTCTCTACAACTGGTTCTTCTTCTCTTTCAGTGTTGACTTTCCCCTTCTTTTCCGTTGATAATTATCAATATCTTGTGAGAAGCTAGGATTTGAAAGAATTGGTTGCTCAGACAAGGGTTCTGTGCTTCTACGTTGGGGATTGCGAAAAACTGTTAGTAGGCTTTGACAGAGACATTTTTGTATCTGTCCTACTTCAATTTAATTGTCCCCACCTAACCAATTAAATTCTCTATTTCAATCTGAAACTTCTTCTCTTATGCTGGATTCACCCATCTCTTCTACTTATAATCTTCTCAAGCTCACTTCTCTAACTTTCTTCTCTGACCACTTGCAACAATCATTTCTGGCAGTTCATTCCAGTTCGGGCTTGTGGTACCATCCAACATTACTCAAAATCTTGGTTATTATCAGGTCTGTCCTTTCGGCTCTAGTGACATGCAACATTGGGACCAAGTTTAAATCAGCCAATCACGAGCAGTGCTTCGGTTCAACCAATTCAATATTTAACGACGGAGGCAATACAGATAATACATATCCAGCTTCATTCCGTTCTCTTAAAAGCAATCGAGCAGTATTAATCACAATATTAACGAGAAGGTATCACCTGGATTGTGATGAGTGTCCACAATAGATCTTTGCAGCGCAATCTGTAATTGAGCTTCATTGATCTTCCCAATTGAGCGGCGAGATTGTAGTCACTATTTGCTTCGGCCACAGCTGCAACATTTTTGGCCTCTGCACTTTTCCTTTCAAGTTTCAATTTGTAAACATTGATCAGTAGTTCAATCTGAGTCCTCAAAGATAATGAGAACTCTGTTCCGCAACCATTCCAAGAGAAACATTCTTCACTTCTATTAATTACCGAAGTAGGTCTTTGGATGAATGACATGATATTTTTTCTAGTTCTTCCAATTTATCATTACTTGGGACTTGTACCTCTCGTTTCAAAAATAAACAGAATGCTGGATCATTCTCGGATGGGTTTGACAGACCTATACCGTCCGGCCACTTGCTTCTCCTGATACGGATTGCTTCGAAGATTCTTCTTTGCAGGCTCGTTTGGAAACTTTCGCACTTGATCAATCACTTTCCTGCTTAGATTCCATCTGATGTTGTGCATCAATTTCGGTTCTGTTCGGCACCAATCCCGGATGACATTAACATTCTGAGCTTCATTCTATCGACAACCCTATGAAAATGGTATAACTTTCCATAGCTGTGCTGCGATAGAATATGGCTTCTTGTTCTCTTATGGTATCGAGGATTACCTGGACCCCAAGTAAAATTACTGCAGTTGATGCGAGCCCCTTTTCTTACTCTCTCGTTTTGGGACTTTCTCTCCCCTCACTTATTGAAAAAGGTGTTTTATGACGTGCAGAAA
>VALG01004872.1:0-15036 GCA_009835305.1 Ipomoea purpurea | reverse complement strand
GCCGTCATGGGTGGGACTGTAAGCCCGCTTGGTACTCCGGTGGCCTGTGTTCTTCGACCCCCTTTCTGATTCTGTGGCTCCCCTATGCCCGATCCCACACAGTATCGCCAGTCTTGCCCTGGCGGTCTGATCTGCAGCCTACCCTTTACCTGTCACCTCGGCCCTGATCTATCTTTTGGCCCTGTGAATCGGGTCTGTCAGCATGTGCACCTCGACTTACTGAGCATCTGCGGCAATGCTCAAAGCCGTGTTCTGGAGGTATGTTAAGGAACTTTGCCCACTTTGCCGTCTTTTTATTTCGGCCGCTCCTCCTCTGCTTGCGGTCATGCCTTTTCGGATTCGGACCTGGGGGGCTGCGCGACCCGGCGACAGGAAAGTCTACTAGCGCTTTTTTGCGGTATTCCTTTGGTGGTAATCTGAGTCTCTTGGTCATGTCGGAAGCAACGTACGGTTTGCTCGTGTTTACCGCAGGCCTGAGTACAAGGCACTGCGTTGATGTTGTCTTGCTGCAGGTCACTGGGGTGGGTTTCTCTGTTGCACGACTCTCGATTTGCACTGGCAGTTCCTTCCGTACGTCTCGTGGTGTGACAATCTGTGCACTTATCTCTGTTCCAACCCGGTGTTCCATGCGTCGCTACGAAGCATGGTGGAAATTTGAGCTATCCTTTGTTTCGTGACAAAGTGGCAAAGAAGGGAATTGCAGGTTAGCTTTATCTCTACAATAGCGATCAGCTAGCTGATGTGTCACTAAAGCCTCTCCCTGGTCCGCGTTCTCTACTTCTGGTGTGGCAACTCAATGTTGTTGGGCTGGTCGCACCTTTGTGCTTGAGGGGGGAATATGACTTATTATTATTAGTATTCGTTATCTATTTTGGTACTAGTATTAGTCTTGTATTAGGTTGCTCATTCCCCCCCTACTATATATACCTCCTGGTACAGACTTATTATTATCATTCAGAAATCATATCCTCAACAATTTGCGCCATGAATTCTAGATTATCAGCTTACCTTCAGTGCCAGTTGAATGGTTTATATGATGACGCACACACAACAAAATTTGCACACCAACTAAGTGCTGGATTTCGATGTATTATTCCCATAATTCTTAACCATCATAGGGCCGCCTCCGCATCATCATCATCAGAGGAGGGGGGGGCTTATGGGGTGGCTATTTGGGCGGATGGGGGCGAAGGGGAAGCTCTGCATTTTAACTTCACGCACATTGAGCCTACAAAATCTCACGCACATTAACAACTCACGGGAACCTTTCACTAGTAGTATAGTATATATATATTATTGTGCTGGTGTGTGTGTGTGTGGTGTGTGTGTGTGTGTGTGTGTGTGGTGTGTGTGTGTGTGTTGTGTGTTCAAATGATGACAAGCATATACTTATAGAGCGACTGTTGAGGACAGACTGTTAGTGTGTGCCATTAGCTGATATGTTGTGCTGCATGGCCGAATGTAGGTCTTTTTGTTCCATAGTTTGGTGGCGTTCTAGATTTGTTATTTATAGAACCTGCGGGGTTCGAAACCTGATGTTTACATTTATTTCTTTGGGGTGTGCTATTTATGTATTAACTTGGTGTTCCTGGATATTTGTTTGTGCTGGCCCATTATTTTGTCCTCAAGCCTCTATATATTGTTTGTCGTCATTTGAATATATATATATATATTATACTAGTTATATATATATATATTGTAGTATATATATCAGTATATATATACTATATATATATACTACATGATATATATATATATGTGGTTGGGTCAAATGATTGACAATCAAATATATAGGAGGACTATGAGCGACAATGAATACCAGCACACACTAATACATAATGACCACACAAGAATAAATGTAAACATCAGGTTTTGAACTGCAGGCCCTTATAAATTAACAATCTAGCACGCGACACACAAATTGTGGCCCACATGAACTACATTGGCCTGCACACAACTACTCTGCTAATGGACCACTACATCTGTCCTCACAGTCCTCTATAATATAGCATGGACCTCATTTTGAATTAGTATATACGTACTATTATATATCATATGTTATATATATTATATATTATACTAGTATATATTGTTAGGCATTTGGGGAGTGAAATTCCAACAGAGGAGTCAGGTACAATATGGTTTTCGAGTACCATTAAAGCTATCACAAATTACTTCTCCATTGAAAATAAAATTGGTAAAGGCGGTCAAACCCACACTGATCTTCCCCGTGCGGCCTAGATTTATAGACCGCAGAGAAGTGTTTAAAATGGCGGTGGGTGGCGAAGCAGAGAGAAAGGAGTGAGGGAAGCAAGAAACCAACAAAACAGTTGCGGATCAGGTTATTATATTTAAATTGGGGGATTGACTTTTTAAAAAATTCACATCAACACATTATCGGTGCTATATATCATCAGGGGCAACAAAAAAAATTGCAAAAAAACATTAATAGTTTGTGAATCGAAACAGCAGTTATGAAAGGTCATGATGTGGCATAAAAAATAGGTTTTAGTTCCTCGTGCGGAATGGCAATTAAGCCTACAATATGTTTTGAATTTAGCATGGTTTAAGAAAAGTATAATTGACGTATTTAAGCTAGACATTCAAAAAAAAAAAAATCGTAAATGAATAATCGGTGTAATATGAAATAATGTTAAGGACTTAATATTGACCATTCATATATATATTAGAGCGGGTTATGGTAACCGCGCCAATGATGTAATGGAATTGTTAGGCGGAAGATTGAATATTAATATTTATGCAAGTATAAAGAAGTAATATTATACTTGTGTCTTTGCTGTTATAATTTTGACATAGGCTATGCTTGGCAAACCTAACTGAAAAGGTAGCGGAAAGCTGAAAAACTATAAGCTAGGAGCAGAAAAATGAAGAGCTGTTATGTTTGAAAGTGTTTGGTAAAATTAATTTTTTGATAAGCTGATAAATGTAAAAAGACAAAAAAGAACATCTTCATAAAATTTAAATTAGTTTGTTTACATATTAAAATTTAACATTTTGTCTTTAAAAAAAAAAAATTAACATTTTGAAATAAAACTATTAGCATAATCATGATTTAGCATCTCATAATAATAATAATAACAACAAAAACAACAACAACAACAACAACAACAATAATATAATAATAATAATAATAATAATAATAATAATAATAATAAATAATTGTAATGAAAGTTGTGGATAAACAAGAAGAGAAAAGTGTTTTAATTGGGGACGGTAAAAGATGTCATTTCTTTAAAATAATAAGGACAAAGATGGGAAACAGTAAGAGAGCTACTAGCTTATTTTGAAACGTTACCGTTCCAAAATAAACTCTTATTTTAAACTAGGAACTTATTTTGGGAACATTATCAAACAGAACTTAGCTTATTAGTAGTTTCAAATAAGCCTATAATCTGTGTTAAGCGGTTAATCTTGTCTTGTTAATTTATAACTTATATAATAATAAGCAAAGCCATTAAACAAAACAACTTATATAATAAGGCAAAGCCATTAAACAATACAGCACATGCGGATGAGAACAATAAATCTGAGCAGAATAATAATAATTTTGGAAGAGTAAATTGTTGTTAAGCATTCTAAAATTAAGTATACAAAAAGTTCCAGTTATGATAGGAATGATAAATAATAATATTTTTAATAATATAGATAGGAAAAACAAATGTGTATCCCAAACAAGATAGAAATGATAAATTAATTAATTAATTGTAATATTCCTAATAATATAGGGAGAGGGAAAATAAATTCTAATGTAACTAGAATACAGAATCTTTGCATGCATGCATGGTTCTATAAATACCATCTTCTCTTCTTCAACTTCTCACCAGTGCCCTTCCTCTATCTCTCTACAATACATACAATCCATCATCATATACATATATACAAACATGGCTGTGTGCAAACATTGTTTCGCACTTGTCTTCACCTTTTTGTACGTAACATGTGCACTAGCAGCGAATGCTAATTACAACATTCAAAGTTATGGAGCAAAAGGCGATGGTAAGAGTGACTCCAGCAAGGCCTTTCTGGGGCCATGGGCGGCGGCCTGTGCCTCCACTTCCCCGGCCACCGTTTACATCCCGACGGGAAGGTTCTTGCTAGGCAGTGCGACCACATTTGGGGCCAAACATGCAAGAGCAAGGCCATAAGGTTTGAAATAGATGGAACAATTGTGGCCCCATCTGACTACCGTGTGATTGGAAAGGCTGATAATTGGATCAAATTTGTAAGGGTGACCGGAGTTTCCATTGTCGGCGGAACCCTAGACGCTAAGGGCGCTGCTCTTTGGTCCTGCAAAAAATCCGGCAAGAATTGCCCTAATGGAGCTGGGGTACGTACATACACAATCTTTAGCCTGTATATATGTAATGATTTAGTATTTTAGGTTTTTTTTTCTAACTTTTGGTAAATACATACGTATTTACGTACAGACATTGGCATTTTACAACTCAAATAATGTTGTTATCGACGGACTAAGTTCACAAAACAGTCAGAAGTTTCACATTCGCATTGAAAGCTGCCATAACGTCAAGTTACAAGGAGTGAAGGTGTTGGCTGCCGGAAACAGCCCCAACACCGACGGAATCCACGTGCAGTTGTCGACAGGTGTAACAATCTTGAATTCCCACATCAGCACCGGCGACGACGGTATCTCCATCGGCCCGGGAACTCCAACTTGTGGATTGAAAACATCGCGTGCGGCCCCGGTCACGGAATCAGGTCAGTCAAATTAAAAAAAAATTCTTAAACACCTTTAATTTACTTTACAAATAAATAAGAATCTTAATTAAGGAATCTTTGTTATATATGTTTGTGTGCAGCATTGGGAGTTTAGGTTGGAAAGAGCAGGAGGGTGGAGTACAAAAATGTGACGGTTAAAACCGCTACTTTTAGCGGCACTCAGAATGGGTTGAGGATCAAAACTTGGGCAAGGCCAAGCAATGGTTTTGTGAAAAATGTTGTTTCCAACACGCAGTCATGTCTAACGTTAAACACCCCATCATCATCGACCAAAATTACTGTCCTAACAACCAAAACTGTCCTCATCAGGTACGGTCAATCATGTATATTCCTTAGTTTGTTCCACCACCACCCTCAAAACTGCCTTAAAAACATCAAAAACAAAAAATGACGTTCCGATGCTAATTAATTAAACATGTTTTATATATGATTAATTATGACATGCAGGGCTCAGGCGTGAAGATAAGCAACATAAAGTATAAAGACATACATGGTACATCAGCGACGGAAGTGGCGATGACGTTCGAGTGCAGCAAGACAGAACCATGTCGTGGCATAACGTTGGACAATATAAACTTGACGTACAAAGATCACCCGGCTCAAGCCTCCTGCTCTAACGCAGGAGGGACGTCTTCCGGTTTAGTTACGCCGGCGAGCTGCCTCTGATCTAAGCGCTTGCTTGCTTCAAAATATACCTACATGCTTTAATTTACTTTTCAGATGATTGAATTGAAGTAATTAATATAATTTAATTTGTCAGTTATAGTTGAAGCTGTATGTTGGCGTCTGTGTTAACTGTTAAACCACTACAGAGAAACAAAATTACTTTGCACCCCAACCAAACAGGCAAATTAAACTCACATATTTCAAAAGTACTAAATGCATACTACCAAAATGGATCAAAGCTAGAAGCTACCAAAATCGACCTCACCAACTAATCTCTGTGCAACCCAAACCCAACTGACATATACACAATGGAAAACCCCACCCGTTTCTGCTCTCAATCTCAAAAATACGGGTACCCAATGAATTCATTCTCAGGCAGTACGTTTTCCCCTTATTCTCAAACACTACATTGTTGCAAACCCCCAAAAAACGATTGAATTTTTAAAAAAAAATAGTGCAAAAATCCAAGTTTTTTTGCACATATATGCAAAGAATGAACCTCAAATTCTCTATCACCCTCATGATTCTGTACAATACCACATCAAATTTAGGGAAAATACAATGCCTTACCTCGAACGTTTGCACCAAGGCCTTCTACGACGGCGTCGTTTCGCTGTGGCGTCGTGTCCTTAGCTGACGGCGGCGGAGGTTGCGCCGAGGCCGTTGGGAACCACGGCAAGGTCTGAGGCGGTAGAGGGCGTGATTCTTCTGATTATCGGTGAAAATGACGGAATTGAAGGAGACGACGAGTCGACTCGGACAAGCAGAAAACGGATCGACACCGTATAGAGCAGTAAAATCCGAGTTGTTCTGTCAGACACAAAAAACCCTACGAAAATGTAGGGAGAAGAAGGCTTTCTACCAATAAATTAAGTAGAACCCCCAAAAGGCCAACCTTTTGGATCATGGCTCCATCCTCGGTGAGTCCGTTTCTGAGGTGAGGTTGAATTACATTACCTTTCCTCGCCTCTGATTTCAATTGATTTTCATGTCTTTCTGCATGCGTGTGAAATTGGAGTCCCTGCAGATTAGAATGAAGATTTGAACTCCCGGTGGGAATCCCCAACGTCCATCAACCACCTCCATCCACTCATCCGAGTCATGACGAATGACTTAGGAGTTCACTTTTTATTACTCACTTTTAATATTTATGATGATTTAGGATTAGGAAATTAGGATTTTTGTTTTTTTTTTTTTTTTTTTTTTTTTGTTTGGCTTAGATTTATGGTTTGTCTTCAAATACACTCTATATTATATTATTAAAAAATAATAAAGTTTACACCTTTGAAATTGGAAAAAATTAGCACAATGCTACTATGCTTTTTTTTTTTTTTTTTAATTGCATCATATGTAAGATTTTTTCATATTGACGATGCGATTGATTCATAATTTCTTCTTGGGAACAAGTTTTCATGTGAGTGTAAACTAGGATATAAATGAGTGAGCAGTTCAGTCAAAGCTCGGCTCGAGCTTGAGTCAGCTCGTTTCGTATTGAGGATTATATAATTATAATTTTAAATTATTTGTTGATGAAAATATGAATGTCCTTTAATTTGTTTTTATAGTGTAAAATAAGTACTACCAATCAAAGTCTCAATTATGGACATAAAAAAGCAAGACTTTCCAAGTATTATAATAATAAATGTAATAAGAGTTAATAAAGTTAGACCTTAACGGGAATAAAAAATGTTTGTGTAATTGTTGGTTTGAAAAAAATGGTTCATATTATTTTAACTAGTTAAAATTTTAATATACTATTTAATATAATTTTTTTTATTTCCTTTCTACAATGATTTTTCATTTTTCTAATTTCTCCCTTAATTCACCATATCATAATTGTTTTCGTGCATCGGACAGGTAAGATAGTAGTTATTATATAAATTGTTTCATTCATTTATTAACATCTTAATTTTTATATAAAATAAATATATATCTTTCAAAACTGAATATATACTCAAAAATATTTATGCAAGAAAAGGATTTTCAAAAATAAAAAGAAGAAATGAAAAGGAAATTTATATATAAAAAAAAAAAAATGTCAAGTCATCATCCACGTCAACATGCAACCTGCTAGATGGAGTGTTAATCTCCTATCAAGTGAAATTGCATACATTTGGAGTGTTGGAGTGGCCTAAATGCACTTTCTTTTTTAGTGACTAAATTTCCTTTTCATTTCTTCTTTTTATTTTTGAAAATCCTTTTTCTTGCATAAAATATTTGAGTATATATTCAGTTTTGAAAGATATATATTTATTTTTATAAAAAAATAATTATGTTATAAATGAATGAAACAATTTATATAATAACTACTATTCTTACCTGTCGTGCACGAAACAATTATTATATGGTGAATTAAGGGAAGAAAATTAGAAAAATGAAAAAATCCATTGTGAAAGAAATAAAAAAAAATTATAATTAAATAGTATATTAAATTTTAACTGTTAAAATAATATGAACCATTTTTTTTCACCACAATTACACAACATTTTTTATTCCGTTAAGGGTCTACTTTATCTAACTCAGTTTTATTACATTTATTATTATAATACTTGGAAAGTCTTGCTTTTTTATGTCCATAAATTGGAGACTTTTGATTGTAGTACTTTATTTACACTATAAAAACAAATTAAAGGACATTCAATTATTTTCATCAAACAAATAATTAAAATTATAATTATATAATCCTCAATACGAAACGAGCTGGATCAGCTCGAGCCGAGCTTTGACTGAACTGCTCAACTCATTTATATCCCTAGTTTTACACTCACATGAAAAACTGTGTTTCCCAAAGAAGAAATTATGAATCAATCGCAATGTCAATATTGAAAAATCTTACATATGGATGCAATTAAAAAAAAAAAAAAAAAAAAGCTTATAGTAGCATTGTGCTAATTTTTCCAATTTCAAAGTTTGTGTAAACTTTATATTTTTAATAACTATGAATATAGAGTTATTTGAAGACAAACCATTAATCTAAGCCAACAAAAAAAAAAAAAACAAAAAAAAAAAAACAAAAACTAATTTTCCTAATCCTAAATCATCATAATATTAAAAGTGAGTAAAAAAAGTGAACTTCCTAAGTCATTCGTATGACTCGGATGAGTGGATGGAGGTGGTGATGGACGTTAGGGGATTCCACCGGGAGTTCAAAATTCTTCATTCTAATCTGCAGGGACTCCAATTTCACACGCATGCAGAAAACATGAAAATCAATTTGAAATCAGGAGGCGAGAAAGGTTATGTAAATTCAACCTCACCTCAGAAACGGGACTCCGAGGAGGAAGCCATGATCCAAAAGTTGGCCTTTTGGGGGTTCTACTTAATTTATTGGTAGAAGCCTTCTTCTCCTACATTTTCGTAGGGTTTTTGTTTCTGACAAACAACTCGGATTTTACTGCTCTATACGGTGTCGATCCGTTTCTGCTTGTCCGACGTGACTCGTCGTCTCCTTCAATTCCGTCATTTTCACGATAATCAGAAGAATCACGCCCCTCTACCGCCTCAGACCTTGCCGTGGTTCCAACGGCTCGCGCAACCTCGGCCGCCTTCAGCTAAGGACACGACTGCCACAGCGAAAACGACCGCCGTCGTAGAAGGCCTTGGGTGCAAACGTTCGAGGTAAGGCATTGTATTTTCCCTAAATTTGATGGGGTATTGTACAGAATCCATGAGGGTTGATAGAGAATTTGAGTTCATTCTTTGCATATATGTGCAAAAAAACTTGGATTTTGCCACTATTTTTTTTTTAAAAATTCAATCGGTTTATTTTGGTTTGCAACAATGTAGTTGTTTGAGAATAAGGGGAAAACGTACTGCCTGAGGAATGAATTCATTGGGTACCCCGTATTTTTGAGATTGGAGAGGCAGAAACGGTGGGGTTTTTCCATTGTTGTATATGTCAGTTGGTTTGGGTTGCACAGAGTTAATTGTGAGGTCGATTTTGGTAGTTCTAGCTTTGACTCCATTTTGGTTAGTATGCATTTAGTACTTTTTGGAAATATGTGGTTTAATTGCCTGTTTGGTTGGGGTGCCAAATATAATTTTGTTTTCTCTGTAGTGGTTTTAACAGTTAACACAGCGCCAACCATACAGCTTCGAACTATTAACTGACAAATTAAATTATATTAATACTTCAATTCATCATCTGAAAAGTAAATTAAGCATGTAGGTATATTTTTGAGCAAGCAGCGCTTAGATCAGAGGCAGCTCGCCGGCGTAACTAAACCGGGGAAGGACGTCCCTCCTGCGTTAGAAGCAGGAGGCCTTAGAGCCGGGTGATCTTTGTACGTCAATGTATATTGTTCCAACGTTATGCCACGACATGGTTCTTGTCTGCTGCACTCGGAACTCATCGCCACTCCGTCGTGATGTACGCATGTAATGTCTTTATGACTTTATGTTGCTTATTTCACGCCTGAGCCCTGCATGTCATAATTAATCATTAATATAAACATGTTTAATTAAATAGCATCGGAACGTCATTTTTTGTTTTTATGTTTAAGCAGTTTTGAGGGTGGTGGTGGAACAAACTAAGGAATATACATGATTGACCGTACCTGATGAGGACAGTTTTGGGTTGTTTAGGACAGTAATTTTGGTCGATGGATGATGGACGGTGTTTAACGTTAGGACATGACTGCGTGTTGGAAAACAACATTTTTTCACAAAACCATTGCTTGGCCTTGCCCAAGTTTTGATCCTCAACCCATTCTGAAGTGCCGCTAAAAGTAGCGGTTTTACCGTTTCACATTTTGTACTCACCCTCCTGCTCTTTCAACCTAAACTCCAATGCTGCACACAAACAATATATAACAAAGATCTTGCTAATAAGATTCTATTTATTTGTAAAGTAAATTTAAAGGTGATTTAAGAATTTTTTTTTAATTTGACTGACCTGATTCCGGGGTGACCGGGCCGCACGCGATGTTTTCAATTCCACAGTTGGAGTTCCCCGGGCGATGGAGATACCGTTCGTCGCCGGGCTGATGGGAATTCAAGATTGTTAACCTGTCGGACAACGCACGTGAGATTCGTCGGTTGTTGGGGTTGTTTCCGGGCAGCCAACACCTTCATCCTTGTAACTTACGTTATGCAGCTTTCAATGCGAATGTGAAACTTCTGACTGTTTTGTGAACTTAGTCCGTCGATAACAACATTATTTGAGTTGTAAAATGGCCAATGTCTGGTAATTACGTTATTATCTTACCAAAAGTTTAGAAAAAAAACGCTAAAATACTAAATCATTACATATATACAGGCTAAAGTTGTGTATTGTACGTACCCCAGCTCCATATAGGCAATCTTGCCGATTTTTTGCAGACCAAAGAGCATCGCCCTTAGAGTCTAGGGTTCCGCCGACAATGGATAACTCCGGTCACCCTTAACAAAATTTGATCCAATTATCAGCCTTCCAATCACACGGTATTCAGATTGGGCCACAATTGTTCCATCTATTTCAAACCTTATGGCCTTGCTCTTGCATGTTTGCCCCCAAATGTGGTCGCACTGCCTATCAAGAACCTTCCCGCGGGATGTAAACGGTGGCCGGGGAAGTGGAGGCACAGGCCGCCGCCCATGCGCCCAGAAAGGCCTTGCTGGAGTCACTCTTACCATCGCCTTTTGCTCCATAACTTTGAATGTTGTAATTAGCATTCGCTGTAGTGCACATGTTACGTACAAAAAGGTGAAGACAAGTGCGAAACAATGTTTGCACACAGCCATGTTTGTATATATATATGATGATGGATTGTATGTATTGTAGAGAGATAAGAGGAAGGGCACTGGTGAGAAGTTGAAGAGAGAGAAGATGGGTATTTATAGAACCATGATGCATGCATGCAAAGATTTGTATTCTAGTTACATTAGAATTTATTTTCCCTCCCTATATTATTAGGAATATTACAATTAATTAATTAATTTATCATTCTCTTGTTTGGGATACACATTTGTTTTCCTATCTATATTATTAAAAATATTATTATTTATCATCCTATCATAACTGGAACTTTTTGTATACTTAATTTTTAGAATGCTTAACAACAATTTACTCTTCCAAAATTATTATTATTCTGCTCAGATTTATGTTCTCATCCGCATGTGTGTATTGTTTAATGGCTTTGCTTATTATTATATAAGTTGTTTTGTTTAATGGCTTTGCTTATATATATGTTATAAATTAACAAGAAAGATTAACCGCTTAACACAGATTATAGCTTATTTGAAACTACTAATAAGCTAAAGTTCTGTTTGATAATGTTCCCAAAATAAGTTCCTAGTTTAAAATAAGATTTATTTTGTAACGTTTCAAAATAAAGCTAGTAGCTCTCTTACTGTTTCCCATCTTTGTCATTATTATTTAAAGAAATGACATCTTTTACCGTCCCCAATTAAAACACTTTCTCTCTTGTTATCCACAACTTTCATTACAATATTATTATTATTATTATATATTATTATTATTATTATTATTATTATTATTATTGTTGTTGTTGTTGTTGTTGTTGTTTTTTGTTGTTATTTTATTATTATGAGATCTAAATCAGTGATATGCTAATAGTTTTATTTCAAATTTAATTTTTTTTTTGTAAAGACCAAAAGTTAATATTTAATATGTAAACAAACACTAATTTAAATTTATGAAGAGGTTCTTTTTGTCTTACCATTAATTCAGCTTATCAAAAAATTAATTTACCAAACACTTTAAACATACAGCTCTCATTTTTCTGCTCCTAGCTATAGTTTTCAGCTTTTCTCGTCTGCCCAAATCATTTGCGCGAGTTAGCTTTGACCATAGCATGGTCTCTCTCAATCATATATTATGTAAGTTATACATGTGCACAACAATTAACGGGCGAGAAAGACACAAGTAATGCTAAAATTAACAATCATCAACATATCGTTATTGATTCAGACAAGGACGATAGTAAGAGTCGACTCCATCATATCACTTATCCACCCCTTCTCCGCTAACAATTCCATTACATCATGGCGCGGTTGACCATTAACCCGCTATTGTGAGAGCGTCTGTGACCTTCACTTCCCCGGCCTAACCGTTATTTAACAGGCCGACCATACGGTGAAAAGGTATCTTAAGGCCTATAGACAGTACTACTATCTCCATATATTATTCAGGGTCGCCATATAATATCATCTAGCAAGGAATCTTATATTTCTCATTGAAGGTTTCGATAGATATTATAAGAAATACTGTACAAACTATAACTTTGCTTGCCTCAATATCCTGATGCTAAATACCGAGATAACGATATTGGAATGGGGTGTAAGATATATTAGATGCCCATTCCGCTTTGTACGGAAGAAGGGTGACACCGAAGTTAATACCTCTCATTTTAATTGCGGCGCGAACCCCATAGGCACGATATACAAGGGCAGACTCCTCTTGTTTCTTAGTCCTCACAAAAAAAAACCGACAAAGTAGTTGCCCTATATGATGCGTGGGTATTCTTTTATTCGATATTTTCATCTATGATCTCCTTATTATGCCTACTATATATTAATGATTTAGATATATTTTCAAGGTCCGATATATTGTTTCTGTATTGATGATGACATTTTTTTTATAAAAATCATTCCACCACCCAAATTTTAATATTTATATTTAACCTTATCCGCGAAAACCATTTTGGCTGATTTACAGACTCTATCTTGCTTCACCCATGTTCACTCCTGTCTCTCTGCTTCCCACCCACAGCCATTTAAACACTGTTCATCGATCGAGCGTATAGTTCTCATCTAAATAACAGATCAGAATCAGTTTCACAATATCGCTCGGCAACCAAGCGGGGCAAGCAAACCGTCATGTGGGTTGACCAGCCAAGGTTACCAGATGATTAGAAGTGTCTATTAGGCTGAGATTTGCCGAGAGCTACAGTTCTCGCGCAAATAGCCATCCGTATCTTAGAGATGCCTAACGTCAGTTGATAATAGACCAGATGTTAATACTAGTATCTCTGTAGACTCATCTCCACATCTGCACTCTGTCCACTCACCGGCGACGAACACGGTATATAATCCATCGGCCCGTGGAACTCCAAACTGTGATTGAAAATCAATCCGTGCGCCCCTAGTCACGGAAATTCAAGGTCAGGTCATATATTAAATAAAAAAATCGATAAACACCTTATTTAATTTACTATAATTACAAAATAAATAAGTAATTCTATAATTAAAGAATCCTTTTATTATATATTTAATGTTTTGTGTGCAGCATTATTGGTAAGTTTAGGGTTGGAAGAGCTAAGGAGGGTGGTAGTAACATAAAATTGAATGTCGGTTATATATATTACAAATCCGAGCGTCACTATTTTAGCGCACTCAGAAATGTGTATTGAGGATATCATAAGACATATCTTGGGCAAAAGAGCCATTAGCCAAGTGTAGTTCCGAGTTAGTCAGGATATAGTATGGTTTGTGCATGGTGTTTTCCGCAACAAGCGTAGTCAATGTGTCCAACATAGTTTGTGTGTCGCGTGCTAGATTTGTTAATTTATTCATAAGCACCTTGAATCAAAAACCGCACCATATCGATTTATCGACCCATAATAATCTATCTGGTTGCACTATATATCAATCACAAAGATATCTGTCCCTCGTCATCAAATTCATGGTTGATCGCTCATATCCTTCCTAAAATCAAGTATTATTCTTATATTCGTTCACCTATTCAAACCCTCCAAAAAACTGCCTATAAAACATCAAAAAGAACAAATAATTGACGTATCTCCGATGCTAATCTAATTATTAAACTAATTTTATATAATATGATGTAAATTATGACATGCAGTGGCATCATAGCAGTGTAGAAAGAATAAGAAATAAAGTATAAAGATCATATTAACCAGGTATTTACATCAGCGACGGAAGTATGCATATATAGATGACGTTCGAGTGCAGCAAGACATAAACCATGTCGAGGCATAAACGTGGACATAATAACTTGACGTACAAAATATCACCCGCCCAAGCCTGCTACTGCTCTAAACCAGGAAGGACTGACTTTCCTTATATATAAGTATATAAGGTTTATAGTATACCCGGCGAGCTGCTCTGATCTAAGCGCTTGCTTGCTTCAATTAAAATTTAATACCCTACATGCTTTATTATTACTTTTATCAGATGATATTGAAATGAAAAGTGATATAATATTAATATAATTTAATATATTACATTATGCTATATATAGTTAGAAAGACCTGTACATATCTAAGGCGTCTGTGTTAACGTTAAAACCAACTACAGAGAAAAATAAATTATCATGCATCACCACGGCAAACGTGCGAGAGACAAGCAAACAAATTATAAACTGCGGACACAACTATAACTACAAAAATAATCACGCTACTTATGACATACAAGCCAATAACTGATCTCAAAAAAAATGGATACTACAATATTGCATAATAGGAAGCTACCAAACATCGACCATCACCCACAAAAATGATCTAAAAATCACCTATGTGACGAATTACACCGAAACCCCACAGTATCCTTATCATAAATATAACAAATCTATCTACAGCGACACAACTAAACAAACTAATGAGAGCAACACGGCACACACTCCACCCGTTTCTGGTCCTCCTACTCGCACAC
>VALG01004868.1:5516-21286 GCA_009835305.1 Ipomoea purpurea | reverse complement strand
ATGAGGTTAACCTATGATCAGAAATTTTTGTGGCTTAGCCTTTGCGTGTTGAGTGAAGACATTCCTTGACTGTTTGTCTATAGATGAGTTGTCCACATTAACTACAATTAATAAACTGAATGGTACCACATTTGTTTGTTATTTCTGATTTCGCGAGTAGCCATAGGTTCTTAGTCAATTGGTCCTTACTAGAATAGACTTCCTTGCGCCGGTAGAGAGGTTTTTGAACTTTAGTTCGATTGGGTCACATTGTTGTATTAGGTGAGATATATTCTTTTGATATTCGCTAACAATTATAATGGGAAGATTGTGAGATGATTCCCTAATGTTCGGCTGTTTGTATATATGTATAAAGAATCAATTATTTCTATGATCCATACTGACCTTGTGGAATTGAATGTGAGGCCTGATATTAGCGACCCATCTTACTATTGCAATCGCCGTAATTGTCCTGCGATTGGTTGTGCATTCAATTCTGCCCGTTTATCTTATACAGTCCGAACCCTTAATATCGATTCTGGCTATTCTTCGGAGAATCCTCAACACACGGAAAGTCTCGGCGAGAACGAGTTTATTATTCCGTTAAGAAATAGTCCACTGCGCGAGCGCGAACCGGTAGGCATGTGTGTGAGGTTAGCTTTCAGTAAACCCACACCACCATGTCAGAAACGCGTGCTTCGCCACGCACAGAGACTTTAACGACCGACGGGTTGAGTGGAATATTAGTCGTTCGGGAGATGGTTTTGCCAAGATCAATTATTTCACCAAGAAGTTCTTGACTAAGCGTGCTTCCATATCGTAATACATTCGTTAGCCAAACCCTACCTCCTTTTGAAATTCAAATCACTTGTCAAGGACGACGGCGTTACCTTTTTTTAGGTGTAACCGAGCACCTTCAACCCAACTTGGGACTAAATTTTAAAACTTTAAGACTTAATAAAACCCGACATAGTCACCAATTTGATCTCATTTATCACACGCGGAAAACATAACACCATTCAGTAGAGTGTGTACGCGAGAGCTGGTACCTATGCCGTTTAACATCCTTCGATGCTAGCCTAAAATACTAGAATTCGATGACTGTTTCGGGAAGCCATTCGTAGGATAAACGAGTCTTATCAAGGCTCACTAACTAAATCCTCAACAATAATCAAATACATAAGCATGCAAGCAGTGACGAAAGGTGAACTAACTTACACTACGCTTAATTACCGAATCTCCTACCGTTATGACCTCCAGTGCCTATCACTATTCTGTTAGCCTGATAGCCAATATATATATCTGTTCCAGCGGAGAAATGCTGGTAAACCCACTCCAACGCGTTAAATACTATAAAAAGATAGATATTAATTATATATAGATATAATATACGAAAAATTTTGAAGCCCGGAGAATATATATGATACTTATAGAGACACAATTTAAAACCAATAGAATACTAGACAGATATAGGGATAGCACATTCAACAGTTTATAACAGAAGCATATAGGAAGATACTAGCATTATATCTACTAACAGTCACAGATTCATCTTCATTCACTCATTCATGATTCAAAATTGCATCTCATCAAACACAAAGCATACTATTGATGACGCCACAGGACAAATTGTCAAGCCCATAAATAATGAGGGTCCGTTGCATATAGCTCTTACACGTACCCACTAGTAACACCACTGCCACGTATCGCAATACGAAGGGGATCGATCGCTAAAACCGACCTGAAATGAACTTCCGCTCACCATAGATGTTTTAGATTATACGCAACCAAACAGTGGACCTATTGAGCAGCCCAAGAAGTTGAATATTGACCCGCAGCCAGGAATATGTAAACGCAAACTCATGTAAACGTTTTGATCGCAACCAAATCAGTGACGCAGCCATATAGATGATGTAATTCTGAACCGCACCATCTTCGAACCGTAAGTCACTAACAACCAATATTTGATCACAAACCAAAATTAGGGGTATCACTGTGCACACGACTATTAGCTATACGGACATAGCAAAAATGCTAGCGTATACGTGCAACCCATCATTAACACATCCGTTGGCCTACGGTGAAAGAAATATGAACCCTTAGATTATTCATAGTATGTGGATGACACGCATAGGTTTCATTATACGTTTTCTCCCTTTTCCCAATGTGTTAATGTGGGTTGCATGTGCTTGCTATGTGTTATGTGTGCGTGATACCCCAATTTGGTTGTGATCAAATTGGTTGTTCCAGAGCTACGGTTCAGAAGATGGCTGCGGTCAGAATTACACTCTTGGGCTGCGGTCCACCGTTTGGTTGCGATCAAACGTTTTACATGAGTTGCGGTTCATATTCCTGGCTGCGGTCAGATAATCACTCTTGGGCTGCGGTCCACTGTTTGGTTGCGATCAAACATTATGATGAGCGGAAGTTCATCGGTCGGTTGCGATCGACCCCTTCGTATTGCGATACGTGGCAGGGTGTTACGGGGTCGTGTAAGAGCTATATGCACGGACCCTCATGTATGGGCATGCAATTGGTCCTGTGGCGCCATCAAAGTATGCTTGTGTGATGAGATGCAATGATGATATGAATGAGATGAAGTGAATCTGTGACTGTAGGATATATGCTAGTATCTCTATATGCTTGATTATAACTGTTGAATGTGCTTATCCCTATCTGTCTAGTCTATTCTTGGTTTTAAAACTTGTGTCTCCTAAGTATATATCTTCCTGCTTCAAAATGGTTTTCGTATATCTATATATATCTATCTATTATGTATTTTAACGCGTTGGAGTGGGTTACCAGCATTTCTCGCTGAACAGATATATTTGGCTATCAGGCACAGATGAGTAGGCACTGGAGCACGGTAGAGATTCGGAGCGTAGTGTAGATAGTTTCCCTTTCGGCCTGCTTGCCATGCTTATGTATTGACATTGTTGAGGATTTTAGTTAGTGAGCCTGTGCACCTGAGTTCTCTAGCTCAGGTGTGGCATAGCACCCCGTACTCTTATGTTATGTTTTGGGGTTTAATGAGATTTACCTTTATTTTATAAGTCTTAAAAGTTTTAAAATTTTGGGTGTTACACTAACCATCGCCTTGAAAAGATTTGAAGATTTCAAAATGCTTTCTAACGAATGTATTACCGATATGGAAGCACGCTTAGTCAAGATTCTTGGTGAAATAAGTGATCTTGGCAAAACCATCTCCCAGAACGAAATATCACTCAAAGTCTTGCGTGGACTACCTTCTAATTTGGATATGAAAGTAACCGCGATGCGAGATCATAGAGATCTAAGGACGGTATCTACGGATAAACTCTTTAGCGATCTCAAGGCGTATGAGTTCGAGATGAAGACACGAATTGAAGAAGAACGCGATGTACGAACATCCGCATTGATGGCCGATCAACCGTCTACATCAAGGTCAGTAGGAAATAATGATTTTTTAACTGACGAACAATTCTCCTTATTTGTTAGGAAATTCAAAAAATTCATGCGAACGAACAAGTTCAAGAATTCACCACAAGGAAGCTCATTTAGAAGACCAATGAAAGAACCGGTCGAAGATAACACAAATGTGTGTTATAATTGTAGAAAGCCTGGACACTTTATGGCAGAATGTCTACACCCCAAGGTAAGCAAAAATTCGAATGTTACTAATCCTTCACAGGAAGAATACAAGTCGAAGGAAAAGAGATTCAAGAAGGACAAATGAAAGGCCTTGATAAATGATCCGCTCGAAGCAAGTGAATCTGTAGATTCATTTAGTGATGAAAGTGATTCATCACAAAGAAGATACGGCGCTACTGTGCTTAGTTGGCAAGACATCCGAACATGAGGAATGTTTAATGGCGCGCGAAACCGAAAGAGGTATCTTCTAGTTCCTTCAGTTCTTTTAGTTCCGTTGACACCTCTTTCGAGACTCAAGAATCATTTCAAAGTCTCATGGAAGATTGTCAAAAGGTTGGACACTCATACTCAAATCAAAGAGCGCAATAATACATTAATTCTTGAAAAGAAGAAATGGCGCAAAAATTGCAAAATGCTCTAAACGAAATGAGTAAATTGAAAGCCGAAAATATTTGACTTCAAGAAGAGTGCAAAGCTAGAGTGGTTAGAGAACATAACCTTATGGAAGTTATCGCATCATTTACGCATTCATCCAAAATAATGGATAAAATGGTAAACATGCAAAAACCCGCTGGAGATAATGCCGGACTGGGCTACGATCCATCATGTTCTAAAACCCCTCAAAAGTTGACTAATTCTACTACTACTTTAATCAATAAAGTTCCTGTGGTAAAATATGTAAAAAGTCAACATAGCACAATGAGACAAGGAGTTGGAAACAAAATTAATGCCCAGAAAGTTGTTGCAAGGCCGAATCAACACAATGATGTTTTGGCAAGACAACAAAATTTTAAAAGGCAAAAATTTGTATCTCAAAGGAGAACCAACGAGTCTAGTGCAAATAAAACCTCATAGGAATATGGGAAGAATTCCGAGAATTGGGCTGGAGATTATATCCCTCAGAGAAGATTGGTCGCTTGAACACAAACCATGGACCAAGTCCAGATTTGCTCTGTTTCAAAGAATCAGAGACTATCAGCTTCCCAACCCGCACCGAATCATTATTCGAAAGTGCGTTTTGATTATAAAGTTTTTAATGGTTACAAATCACCTACTCTTGGATCAGTGGGATCTAAGTGGATTTGGATGCCATAAATCACTAACATAAAAGACCCAAACAAGTATAGGTACCTAAAAATAATAATCATTTTGCAGAAAATTTGGTGTTTCGATAGCGGATGCTCTCGACACATGACCGACAATAAAGCTAGTCTAGTTGAGTTCAAAAGTATCGAAGGACCAAAAGTAGTTTTCGGTGGAAACGATCGATATGGAACAACAAAAGGCACCGGAAAAATTGTGAAGAATGGACTACGAATTGAAGATGTTTTATTTGTCGAAGGACTAAAATTCAATTTGTTTAGCACAAGCCAATTCTGCGCACAAAGGCTATCTCGTAGAATTTTTCAAAAGATAAATGTCAAGTCAAAGAGGAATCTACGAAGGAAGTTTACTAGCCGGATCGAGAAGAAAAAAAGTATTGTTGTTGACTGGATACAACGAAAGATTCTGTGTGTTTTATGGCAAGCAATTCAAATGAAGCAAGTTGGGAATGACACAGAAGGCTAAATCACCTAAAATTCAAAACCATCAATAATTGGACAAATAAGCTAGTTGATGGTTGGCCCAAGCATTGCATTTAAAAAAGGATCAAATTTGCGATGCATGCCAGAAGGGAAAACAAATCAAGTCATCATTCAAATCCAAAGCTCAAGAGTCAACATCAAGACCTCTAAGTTTACTACACATGGATTTATTTGGTCCAGTAGACCCAGTAAATATAAGTGGTATGAAATATACTTTGGTTGTTGTTGATGATTTTATCCAGGTACACATGGATTGTTCATAAAGAAAAAAGTGAAGTTGAATCAAAGTTGCCAGAGCTACTAAAGCAGCAATTGCAACAATTCGAACTTGATCGAGGAACCGAGTTTGTGAATGGCGTGATTCAATCCTTTTGAAATTCACAAGGAATTCTACACCAACTATCTGCCGCATGAACGCCGCAACAAAATGGAGTAGCTGAAAGAAGAAACAGGACACTCAAAGAAGCTGGACGTGTCATGATATCAGCCACCTAACTGCCAAAGAGATTTTGGGCAGAAGCTATCAACAGGCATGCTATACTCAAAATCGCAGTCTAATCCACAAGACATATAACAAAACACCGTACGGATTATGAAAAGGGAGAAATCGAACCTCACTTATTCATTCCATACATTTGGTGTAAATGTTTGTACTTGTCAATGGAAAGTGTTATTTAAAGACTTTTGACGAAACGTGCGAACGAAGGATATTCTTAGGATATTCATCCACCAGCAAAGCATACAAAATACTCAACAAATCAACAATGTTGGTGGTAGAAGAATCAATTCATGTTGTGTTCGATGAATCACGACAATGCAAAAATGGTGAAGGTAATCATGATTTAATTAAATCTAATGATTTGTATGAAGATAATGTGTTGCAGGATGTAGAAGAATCAAGTGATATGGGTATTCACCAATTGAGGCAATATCCAATGTCATACCCCAAAACGTCACGCACGCCTACAACTGCAATTGCACCTAGAATTCAACAAGAAGAAATTTCAGTAGTTGAACCCGAAGAAGTACCCATCAATAATAACAACAAATGGACATCACAACAGAAGGAAACTCTGAGAATCCAACAAATTTCCTACCAAATCGGAAATGGCTAAGAAGTCACACACATGACTTAGTCATTGGAAATCCAAGTGACGGAGTGAAAACGCGATCATCTACTAGGAACCAACAACAAGATGCAATGTTCTCATGCTTTCTATCGCAATTGGAACCGAAAGAGATTGATGAAGCATTAGCCAATCCAAGTTGGATAGATGCCATGCAAGAAGAATTAGATCAATTCAAGCGCAACGACTTATGGAAACTTGTTCCAAGACCAACGCAACAAAATGTGAATTGGCACTAAATGGGTCTTTAGGAACAAGCAAACGGAAGACGACGACATTGTTAGGAATAAAAGAAAGATTAGTTGCGAAGGGGTATTCACAAGAAGAAGGTTTGATTTTGATGAGACATTCGCCCCGTCGCACGACTCGAAGCAATCCGGATATTCCTAGCATACGCAGCGCATAAGAATTTTATTGTGTATCAAATGGATGTAAAGAGCGCATTTTCTTAATGGCTTACTTGAAGAAGAAGTTTACGTCGAACAACCACCCGGTTTTGAGGTAAAAGACGTTGGTGATCAAGTCTACAAATTAAAAAGGCATTGTATGGGTTAAAACAAGCTCCCGAGCTTGGTACGACACCTTGTCGATGTTCTTAATTAGTTGTGGATTCACAAAGGGTCTAGTCGATAAAACCCTCTTTAGAATTCAAGAAAATAATCACATTTTATTAGTACAAAATTATGTTGATGATATTATCTTTGGAAGTACTGATAAATCTTTATGTGAGAAATTTTCTAAGCTCATGCAGAATAGGTTCGAGATGAGTATGATGGGAGAATTAAATTACTTTTTGGGACTGCAAGTCAAGCAACTTGAAGAAGGAATTTTCATAAATCAAGCCAAGTACACAAGAGATCTTATCAAGAAATTTGGCATAGATGGAAAATCCTCAGTCAAAATTCCCATGAGCACATCTCAAAAATTGGATAAGATGATGAAGGAAAAGATGTCGAGCAAACGATGTATCGAGGGATGATTTGGATCGTTATTTACTTAACCGCGAGCAGACCGGACATATCCTACTCGGTTGGCGTATGCGCAAGATTCCAATCAAAGCCCAAAAGAAAGTCATCTGATTGGCAACCCAGAAGGATAATTCCGATATCTCTCAAAGGAACAATCAATGTGGGATTATGGTATCCCAAAGAAGGAGATTTACACTAACTGGTTATTCAGATGCAGATTTTGCAGGTTGTAAAAATAGACGAAAAAGTACCTCAGGGACATGCCAGTTCTTAGGGGGGAAGATTTGGTCTCTTGGGTTCAGCAAAAAGCAAAACTCCATAACTACGAGCACTGCCGAAGCCGAATATATTGCAGTTGGGAGTTGTTTATGCACAAATCTTGTGGATGAAGAAACAATTATTGGACTATGGAGATTAAGTGCAAAAATGTTAGCATTTTATGCCGATAATACTAGTGCAATCGCCATAACCCAAAATCCGGTACTTCATTCGCGAACCAAGCATATGATGTTCCACACCATTTTATCCGAGATCACGTCGAAAAGAAATATTTGACAATCGATTATGTTCCCACGGAGAATCAAATGCCGACATTCTCACAAAGCCATTATGTGAATCTCGTTTTGCTACTCTAAGGCATGAAATGGGAATGATCAAAATGAGCTAAGCAATTTCTAAACTCTTAATTGTTGTTAATTTCTGATACATATATCGCATGAAATTTATGTGACCTATGTTTTCTAATTTGAATTGGTATGTACGTATGATATATATTTAATTGTGTACATGTTTTCATAAAATTTTATGTGCCTAAATGTGTTATAATTTTATTACGAAATTTGCGTACCTGTGTTTGTGATTTATTAATATTATCCGTATATTTGTGTAATTCATTTGCCTAATTTGCTTATTTGATTTAATTTAAGCTTAGTATGTAATTTATGGGGAATATTTTTTAATTGGGTTAATTTTTTTAAGTATATGTTTAGGGGGAATTTAGATTTTATGTGCCTAATTGGATTTGCATGTTCAAAAGGTTAATTCTGAAGAAAGTTTGCCTCACAATATTTTTGGAAATCTCTTGTCAAAAAGTTAAGGCCCATATGCAAAAGTCAATTGTTTTAAATGAC
This sequence comes from Ipomoea purpurea, assembly GCA_009835305.1. NCBI lineage: Eukaryota > Viridiplantae > Streptophyta > Magnoliopsida > Solanales > Convolvulaceae > Ipomoea > Ipomoea purpurea. The sequence continues at coordinate 12,866 of VALG01004868.1, read as the reverse complement.
TTTTGGGAACTTGAAAATTCTTTTCAGATATTAGGTATCTGTCTGATCAATTTTATTTTTATCAGGTTTCTTTTCAGAAAAATCAGCTTTATTGAAATATGAAATTGAAATAATAATATTTATCTGGAGTATTTTTATTGGTCTAACAGATTACTTTCAAGATTTTTTTTATCTGATTTGATCCAGGTTGGCGATTATTTGAAGCACAATTTTTGGCGCCATGTACTCACAAATGGAGTATATAAATCTGAGCTGGCAAATTTAAATCATGTGGAAGGTCGAATTTATCCACAAGGAGATCAATACTCTCTCTCTACCCACTAGAGGGCAAAAGAGTAATTTTGCACTTGTTCTCCCTCAATCCTAACGGGTAGAAGTGGAAACAAAAAGGACACAAGTCTTCTTCTTCCTTCTCTCTCGCCGGCCGGAAAAATCGAACAAGAAGAAAGCAAAATCACCCAATGCTTAACACCCACCCTAAATCTCTACATAAATCTCTTCTACACACAAAAACCCATCACCCAAACCCAAAATCCTACCCAAATAATCTCTCAATCCAAATACCCATTCCCTTTACCCTTTTTCGGACATCACCGCCGAAACTAGCTCAAATTTCACCCAAAATTCCAAACCTCAATTTCTACTCAATGGAGGCTAATCAAGTGGATATGGAGACAATCACCACCGGAAGAACAAGGAAGTCTAGTCGTGTGCTGAGTGGAATGATCCTTGATGTCACCGACTTCAACAAACAAGTGGAGGACAAAGCCTTAGGGGTAAAAATTATCAACTCTCTCGAAACTTGCGGGTTGTTAAATTTTTGCACCTTTAGATATGTTGGTTTCTATAAGGATGAGTGATGAATTATACATGAATGCTAGAGTAAAAATAGCTCAATTATTTTCTATGATCAAAGGGGTTGATGTAGAAATAAAACTCGATGATTTTCGGAGAATGTTCAATCTGTTGAAACGAGTTTTAAGGTAGAAAATTATGAGCCTGATGTTAATGCCATTTGGGCCGAGATTCGCGATGCTAACGCACCTCTATCTCTGAGGATTAACGGCAACAAAAAGGACCTAAAGATGGACTACGGGTTATTGTTGGATATTTTGCAGAAATGTGTAGAGTCCCAGTATCATTGCCGTGACAAGTTGTCGGGGGATAAATTGTTGATTATGGACATAATTTTGAACAATGTTTGTGTGGATTGGGGTGCTTTTATGTTTGGAAGATTATGTGAGTCTTTGAAAAAGCAAAGCCTTTGGTAGATGGATGGTTTCAACAGGAGATTGGTTACGAGTTTGCAATTGGTGAAATTTTGAGGACTAAAATGTTACCCTTACCAAAGCCAAACACATTACAAACCATAGCTATCTCTTTCGGCCACCCAACACAAATGAACCAAAAATCCCACCTTACCCCCAAGCCTTCCAAAACCACCCGAAAAAAGAAAATTGCTAACCCCTTCCAAGACCTTAGACAGTATATTCGAGAACCAAGCAATGAAGGATCGAACACCCCTGCCGTTCGATCCAACGAAGAACAATCAAGCCATCCAATCTCAAGAACCTTACCTATTGAAAACCAAACCCCAACTATCCTTGAAAGTCACGGGTTTGTTGAGGAAAATAGATTGAAGTTGATGTTGTTGTGAGTGACCAAATTGAAGTTGGGAGTGTTGAAACCATATCAACAATTGGGGCGGATAGTGAACTTTTGGAGGAGTATACGGCGTGCAATTGAATGGAGAGCATGGAGGTTAGGAGACCACAACATGTTGGCCGAGACAATTGGGCCAAATACCTTGGAGACGGGAAGAACTAGTTTTTAGTTGGTTAGGTTCACGTGACCTTGCTAGAGCTACTCGTCTTTCGGTAATTAATTCTTGCTTTTTGACTAAGCTTGCTAAGAAGAAGAGGACCGAAAAGGTGCTATGATTGAAGCCACATCCGAAGTGCCCATTGGTGAATTTGATCCCAATGATATTCGCCGGGCAACTATTTATGTCTTTGGAGGATAAGCCGAAGAGGACCCGGAGAGGGATCTTTGGCGAGGAATGATGATGTAGGGCTACCGGAGATTGAATCCGTATCCTGCCAATGTTGGGGATGAAATTGAGTTATGAGTCTTGTTTTCCACATCCCCGCAACGGAGGTTATGGGGTCTATTCGTGAGGATGAAAGATGCCAAAGTCAAGGGATTTCTTTAACTTTGATGAGACAAGGAAACTTGCCTACTTTGCCAACCTTCTTATGAGTTCTATGATCAAGACCCATCCAAGAAACCGTTCTACATTGTTACTTTGCTACAACACCGAGGGAAGCTGAACCCAATCTTGTTGACACAATGATCACCACACCGCAAGATGATTTTTCACACCCATTGCCGATTCCAACACCACCCGTGCAAAGTGAACCAATGTTCAATGTTCAAGTTAAGGGAAGAAATTGTTGGGGATGTTAAGGCTATTCTACAAGAATCTACGGGAGAATTGAACACTAAAATGGATGCAATGGATACCAAAGCTTGATGGTTATCACAAGGAAATGGTGGACCGTGCTCTACAATTGTTTAATAGGCAAGGCCTATTGAAGAACGAAATTGATACGGCAAAGAATGAATTGAAGAATGATGTGATGAAGTTGTTCAATGAAATGGGAAAACATGGGTCCGAGACATTTCAAGGCTCAAACTTTTGGAAAACAAGTGAATGGTCTTCTTCAACAAACACGTATCAACATGGATATTCTTGAAGTAGTTCGTGACAAGCAAAATTCTTCCACCACAAGTTTTCAAAAGTTCATTGATGTTGCCAAAAAGGGAAGGATTAGCACGTCATTTTTGGCCACAAGCTTATGCCTATACACAGCCGAGAGCTCCAAGAGGACCAATTGTTTGAACTTGTTCGACCGACATCATCACCAAGAGGTCAAAGCCGAGGAAGCATGATAGACTACCTTAGAGGAACTTGTCCCTAGCTTGACTTCTACCTCTCATGGTGTGTTGCCACCTACGCCGATTGCACCAATGCCACCAAAAAATGCCGAAGTCCAATTGCTATAAGGATACAAAAAAATTACAAGAGTTTCAAACGGAGTTCGACAAAACGAAGTGAGCAAATGTTGATGGCCGAACATTTGATGAGTGCATCTTTTGGCACGAAGCCCGGAAGTGTTGAAAGGAAACAACATAAGAGAAGCTTATGGCAACTATGTCATTGGACAATGTAACCGCACCTTATCAACACAAAGGACTAGAGAAGGCTTCAAGAAATTGAAAGAATTCATCAATGCCAAGTTGAAAGGGAGGTAACAAATTTGATTGACAAACTCAATTTTTGGTGTATAATTTATTTTTAGCTAGCACTTTACTCCTTGATATCATATCTATGCTAAGCTAAAAATGGGTTCAAAATTGCATGGTAACATTTTGTACCATACTAAGTATGTCTTAGTTAATTTATTTATTTTGTGTTCTATGTCACAAGATTTTAATTTGGACTTAGAATTAATTTTGTAACACGTATAAAACGAGAACATAAAAATTTAGGGGGAAGAAAAAATTCAAGCTAAAAGAAAAAATGAAACACCCCATGATCAAAGTCTCATATAATACGTTTAGGTAGTCCAAATTTTAAAATATCTAAGTCACAATTTTTGTTAAAACCCGTCAGTTGGCTAGTCGAAATATAAAGCAATTAAAAAGAAATTATTTTTCAAAATTGACAAAGCCAAAATGACTTGGGTATTAAGTTTCGGCATCATCAAAAAAGGGGAAATTGTTAGGAATAATATGTAAATTTTGATGAGCCGAATGTATTTTTGAAAAATCAAGTAGTCCCCAATTTTATTCTATTTGAGTCAGTCTTAGTCTACGGCGTATGGTGCACCCACATCATGCAACCCATGTACAAGTCTGGAAGATCATAATTTGATTTAAGATGTTAAGCGGGATTATAGCTTAACACCAATTATGTTGCGGATAAGTAACCAAGAACATGCTAGAGGAGTTGGATGAAATTTGTGTGAGCTATGCTAAGTGATCTTAAGTTTGAAATCTTAAGTGAAGCATTTATACCTTGTTTGGGAGACTAGCTCGAGTGTAGTGGAGACTAGCTCAAGTGTATTGGAGACTAGCTTGGAATGGAGACTAGTAAGGTGAATGCAACAAGTCTCACAAGAGCCATGCACCAGATGGAGAACACACCAAGTATGGTGGACCAAGCTTTAAAAACGAAAATAGAGTATCTCACCATGAACAACTATGAAGTTTTTTACAGAGGTTCCAGTATATTATTTTAACAAGGATGAAATTTTCATCTGAACATAGTTTTTACGGTGGAACCGGAGACCTCGAAGAAGGCTTTTTCACGGAGAAATTATTTTATACTCAAGCAAGAATCAGCAGAAAAAATTATTTGATCAACTTGACATGTCAGAGCATTTATGAAGGACAAGAAATATCAAGCTTTGCCGCCGAACTTTTTCAAATTTTTGGAGGCTACAAAATTCAAGACACGGCAACGGGCAAAATATTCAATCATCTGACAAAAGGAGAAATGACATCTACCTATATGTCAGATCAAGTTGACAAATTATTTGATCAACTACAATTCAAAATGGACGATCAAGATCGAAAGTTGATCAACGGGCAAATAGCTTTCTTTGGCTATAAAATTGCCCAAGCAGACTTGAAGACAGACAAAGATTTAAAACAAAAAACGAATTCTAAACAATCATCAAGTGATATATTGAGCTATATACGATAGAATTCAAGTCTGAGAAAGAAATCTTTGTATTTCATTGTAAATCTTCTACTGAGTGTAGAAAAGGGGTAGAGTAACTGGAGAGAGTGAAAAACCAGTTGGAGTGTAGCTTTGTGCGTAGCACTCGTTGTAAAGGGTAGAGTAACAAGAGGAGCTTGTGAAAACCCTGTGAGAGCGTAGCTTTGTGCGAGTTTCGTTGGTGGAGTACAGCTTGGTGCGAAGTACTCGGGGAAGGCGGAGTAAAGAGGAGCTTGCGAAAAACCTTGGTGGAGTGTAGCTTTGTGCGAAGCACTCGAGAAGTGTCGCTGGGCACTTATTCACTATTGTATCTGGGTGATCGAAGAATAGTGAATTTCCTCCTTGAGTGAAAGGAGAAGAGTGGACTAGGAGGATTACACCACCTCTGAACCACTATAAATCTCTCTCTCTATTTACTTACTGCTCATATATTTTGTGCATGCTTATTCTAACTGCGAACTAACCCGATTACGATTTATCGCATATTCTTTATCTGTCTGGGTTTGATAGTTCCCACGTTTGCATGCAAGCCAAACTTTACGTACATCATCTTTGAACCATATTAAGTGTTTCTAACGTGTTGCATGTTTAGAATCTCTCTTTGAGCACCACACTATTAAGCATAACACATTACCGCTTATTCCGCTGCACACTCTAAGTTGTTTATCTTGTTGATGCTTGTTACTTAGAGTTGAAATTACTAAAGTGTTATTTGCCTTGTGTGTTTTTCGAAAAGAATTGAAAAATTTAGAGAAGTCTATTCACCCCCCCCCCCTCTAGATTTCTCGCCACCCTTTCGGGACCAACAATCCGCCTCACTACTGAGGATCTTGCCTTGCTAAGGTTCCGACTTGGTACACAGGTCCTGAATGCCACTTCCACCTAGTCCATTGTTGCTTCCACTTCGACGCTTACTTCCCGACCGGGGGCACCACACAAACAACTCGTTTCGAGTCCGCTGATGTCTTCCTCCTAACCTTGCACTCAAAGGACCGTTGACCTTTCTTGCCACAAACAAATCACTCTATCGGTTTCACATGACAGTCCTTACCGGGGTGGTCACCTCCACACTTTCTTGCAAACGGAGCACCACTAGTACAAACTTGACAAAAGATATTAGACTATTAACATCTGTTGTTTGAAAATTAGAGAATAAAACTCGCATGGTGGCATTTTTGTAAGATTATGAACAACAATTAGCATCTGTTGTTTAAAATAATAGGAGGGAAAACCACTCCAAAGTTTTTTTTAAAAAAAAATTCGTAAACAACAGACTACTGTTCTAATTAGAACAGTAGCCTGTGGTCTATGTAATAAAATAAAATATAATAATAATAATAAAAAAAAAACAATATTTCACTGATCGACCACCGCTAGTTAAAGCGTACATTGTAAGCTTCTTTCTTGACCAACTGCGATCCTTAGCCCTTCTTCACCAACCACCGCCGATACTCTTCATCTCCAATGTTTCATACGTAGCAGCCACCGCCCGCGACCTCCATCTACATTATTTCACTGACCACCGCCGACTTTAGCCATGGGTTGAAGGGAAAGGTTCGCCAGCGAACTCTAATAGCGACTTCAGCTATAGATTGAGAAAGCAACTTTGGTGGCGCGGCGAGCTCCAACAGCGAAGTGACGACGAAGGTTCAGAGGCGACCTCCAGCTGCACTGCGTCGACCTCCCCGGCGACCTCCACCAGCGTTGCGTCGACCTCATTGCGACCTTCAACTGCGTGCTTCAAGTATATACTGTGCGAATTCTTCTTCTTCTTCTTCTTCTTTTATTATTTATTATTATTTTTTATTATTTTTATTATATTATATTATATATGTGATATAATGTTGTGCTTAGTATGATCTACTATCATTTTATTATTTTGTATTTTTGTATGTATGTAAATTGATTAAAAACCAATAGAAAGTAATGTATTGATTTAAGCATTATAGATTTAAACTGGAATAAACTAATGCAAAGAATAAAATAAAGTTTCAAATATGTAATTCATACTGGACAAACTGACCAAATGCTTAATATAGATTCTCAATTATATTATTATAGACTAAATGCCTTATCCATCTTCATTTGTCTATATCTTATATTGATAGTATTTCGGTTAAAGTTTCATAATCTTGCAGACGAGAGATATGGATCGTAGTTGGATGCATGGGAAACGCAAACACATGAATACATGCTATGGGTTGAAAATTTTATAAATATGCTGAAAATAAAAGCAAAAATGGTGAAGAATTTCTTGTGTGCCCATGTTATGATTATAAGAATCTTAGAAAATTTCATAGTTTTGAGCAAGTGAGGAGTCATTTAATATGTCGTGGCTTTAAGGAGATTACTACAGGTGGATATAGCATGGTGAAAGTGTACTTCCTAGTAATAGAATAGACAATGATGAAGAGAGAATGATGATGATAATGATGAAAAGAATGTAGACATGAGGAAAATGAAGAGAATGATTGAATAGATGAATCATGCATGATATTCAAGGAGATGATAGTGAAATGCCTCCTATACTTGAAAGTTTTTCTATTGATTCAGAAAATCTTTGT
>VALG01004863.1:0-15958 GCA_009835305.1 Ipomoea purpurea | reverse complement strand
GAGTTAGTTGTTACTCCAACACTAGTGTACTTGTGTGTGGACACAATGTTGATGAAAATCAAGTTATTGTTTCGAGTTGCGGATTGGATAGTTAGTTGTGTAAAAAGTACGTGCCTATTGACTCTCTTGATTTGAATCTGTCAATTATAGACGACTTAGATTAATATATCTTCTTGTGATCTTTTTCCGGCTAAAGTCATAAGGCGGCATTCACCCAAACTACACTTCAGATAGCGACGACTATGGACTTTCAAGACTTTAGGCTTGGGGTTTTTTACTACAATATGAAACCAACTGTGCCAAAAAAGAGGTATTTTCACTGCCAATTTAAGCTGTGCAGCCCCTAGTCAATAACTATGGGATCAGATGTCTCACGTGGCTAGTTTAGTTGGTTGACCGTACCGATAACCCTAAAGCTTTAGCTTGTTCCAACGACAATGTGAAAGTTCGAATCTCACTAAGAAACTGGAGGTCATTGGAAGACCTTGACTGATAAGAGGATGAAAACTCTTTGTGGATAAAGTGTACAGACAATGAGTGGGAACTTTAAAGACTGATGGGACAGCTCGCGATTTACTATTAATCTGGGCGCGGGAAACCTAATGCATTAAAAAAAAAAAAAAAAAAAAAAACTATGGGATCAGACGTGTTCCCTTACTGCACCACTGCTGTTGTTTGCTGGGATATTTTAGGGTGAAGGACCCTGCATACATGCCCATACGTCCTTGAAAGATGCTTTGGGGATTAGGTTCTCATGGCAATCTAATTTTAAAAGTTGTTCTCATCAGACATTTTCACTATTTTAAAAAAAATTAGAAAAATGTTGCCATTTACTTTCAAATTATACTTAAAACTTTTATTCACACATTCATACTCTTTGATTTAAACACTTAGTAGGATACGCATAATAAAAATGTCTTATCATAACTTGTCACGTAAGAAAGTAAAAGTGATGGAGTAGCAATTAAGAATATGTGTAGTAAAACTCCATTTGAACCAATGCTTTTGTTTGAATCATTAACTCATCGGGGAAAGATTTTGGTGTGGGTTTCGAAATAGAGAAATTCCTAAAGTGGGTACCAACAGGAAATTGCTCTAGAGAAAGCGACATATCACAAAGGGAATCTGCCTTAGCATAATGCAACATTCTAATACAGTATGAAAAAAAAAAAAAAAAAAAAAAACAAATATACATTGAAATACAATATTACGGAAAAGGAAAAAAAAGACATACAGGAAAATACAATATTTTTAAATACTTTGTATTTTTACTTGTAAAATAATAGGATAACAAATCTATTTTCTAATGAATTTTTTTTTTTTTTTTTTTTTTTTTTTTTTGTAGAAGATAAAAATTAAGAAAAGTGGACTAAACATGCTTTAAAATCTTTTCATTAATAACCATCGTAATAGGACCATACATGTCATTAGTACTCTTACATTTCTACTAACAAATTTTTTATTCTAATATGACAAGTTTTAATTGATTATTAGTTAACATATACATAAAAAGGAAAAAAATTGATTATTGGCTGGGAAAGAAAGAAGAAAGAAAACTGATTTCTTCTTATTTCTCTCGATGGGCTGTAATGGCACGGCTCTTTTCTTTGGTTGGGAAGAAGTGGTAGAAAAAGCTTGAAATAGGGTTATATTTAAGAGGAGAAAGAAGGTGGAGCAGATATCTTGGGAATCTAAAAGAATAAATACAGTAGGTTGGAGTAAATACAGTAGTTTACCGTATTTACTCCACCGTCTACAGAAAATTAATGAAAAATATATCTTGCCTAAGGAAAAGACAAGATACTTTTTAGCCAATGTCGCCTATAGAAAAGATAATTTCCCTTATACGTAAACCACTCCAGACATTTTCTTATCACGAATCCCATGTTAAAATTCTTCCTCCTCGGAAAAATCACCCGCTTTTGTTTTGCCCCATTCCCCGGCCCTTCTCTATGCACTATGCTTCACTATTGTTCTTATGTAGCTTGATTACATAATAAGTCTAAAGGTTTTTGCACTTTGTTGATCCATATTATGATTGAATGTTTTTCGATAGGTTGGCCAGACAATAATTATTAGGGTGTTTTTTGAAATCGGAATCAAATTAAATACTTAATAGGTAATGGTAATGAGTTTAATTTGGTGAAAGTATTTTACATGTTTGGTAGTAAGGTGGAATTGAAATGATTATCAATATTGATGTTTTGTTATGTATGATTCTATAATGAAAATAAAAGTTTTGAAAATACCAAAATAAAATAAATCAGGCAATTGATCCTAATATAATAACATCCAAAACATCAATATGAACAAAAATTCAAAACAAAATCTAAGAGATGTAGTAATCGAGGAGGCGACAGATCGGAAGGTGACAAATGAGGAGGAATAATATAGAATGATATATGTTTTTAATTAGGGAATGTGATTTTTAATTGAAGGTAATCAAATTTCATAGTTATATTTTTAAAAATTGTCAACCCAAATAATAACTATGATTTTGATTCTTATTCAGGTGTGTAAACCCAAGAACAAAACACGGGCACCCTTAATTTCTTCTCAAAAAATTGTATTCTTAATACATTCTCATTTAAAACTCTTTCTTATAGCTATCTCTTTTATTTAGTCTTGCTATTTGTAAACAATTTAATCCTTTTTTATATATATAATTGATATAGTTATTATTAGTTTTAGTTTATGATGATATAATTATTGAACATGTAATTTAACGTATACGCTAGTCTATAATCAACTATGGTAATTAATCATCAAACTGAACAAGGATAACATTCTAATATTCTATACAAAGTCCATTATAGAGACTACAGAGAATATATAAGTTAATACTATAGTTAACAACAGGATGGTTTTTCTCTACCAAAAAAATAGTTAACAACAGGAAATTTCGCAATCCACTTGAAAGACATATTGATAATCTACAAATTTAATTGTAAACAAATGAACCATTAATTTTTTTAACTAAATAACAGATATATAGTACAATGTTGTTTTTGTTGTGTAAAAATAAATCAATAAAGAAATGTAGATGTTATATTATGTTAAAAAAATTAAAAAAAACAATTAAAGTGGAAATTTACTATACCTATCTCATGTTCTTTACAATCACTACTTTGCCTAATTCATCTTTCCTATGTGAGAGAACACGAAAATTTTTATCACATCACTATACTGAACCTGCAAAACTTCGACCTCTTCAAATTAAGAAAATGCCTAGTAAATAGATGTCAGTGATATTCACAAAAGGGGAGAGCAGCAGCAAGCCATAAATCTCGAGAAAGTTATTGACTAGATTTGAGTGTTCGTCTTTCGATCAACAAGTTCTTCCACTCTAGGATGGACTTCAAAGACACAGGAGGCTGTAGAACATTAGAGGTATGAAGGCATTGTCTAGTTGAGCTGTGTATGCCTCCAATAGACCACTAAGTGTAACGGCCAAAAGGAGAGAGAACAAGTTCTGCAGATATAAGATCAGTGATTGAATTAAATACTAAGTTTAAGCACTTCCCATATACTTCTTTGCCAATTATCCATGTGAGAAGTGAATTCTATTCCATCCTCGTAGCAAAGAACAAGTTGCTCAAACTAAAGCAGTATATAACATTACTCAAGTGTTAATATCCTTTTGGGAAAAGTGTCAAATTGGCCCACTAAGTCAAGTGGATAGTGCAATTAGGTCCCTTAAGTAAAAAAAGCTTCATTCAAGTCCTCTAAACCGGTAGAATTGTTCAATTAAGTCCAATATGACTTGTTTATCAGGTTAAATCGATATTGTGATGACACGTGTCTTTCTTATTTTAATTTTTTAAAACAAATGTTTTTTTATTTTTAAAAATATTATTTATTATTATTAATTAATTAAAATAATTAATAATAATTAAAAAGAAAAAAGAACAGCAACCGGTTGTCCGCACCGGACAGCCGGTGCTGTCTTCCTTCTTCACGGACACCCGTGGCAGTCCGGCCACGGCCCTGGCCGTCTTCTAGATCTGGACGAGGGCTACGGCCTTGGCCGCCGCGCTCGTTCCAGACGGAGGGGACTGGAACAATCCCCTCCATCTGGAACGAGGGCGGCGGCCAAGGCTGTAGCCCTCGTCCAGATCTAGAAGACGGCCATGGTCGTCTTCCTTCGTCGGTCATGGTTGTCTTCCTTAGACGACCGTGAAGAAGGAAGACAGCCACCGGCTGTCCGGCGCGGACAGCCGGTGACTGTTTTTTTTTTTTTTTTTTAATTATTATTATTATTTTAATTTATTTATAATAAATAATATTTTTAATTTTTAATACATAAAAATATTTGTTTTAAAAAATAAAATAAAAATGTCACGTGTCAACACCATATCGATTTAACCTGATAAACAAGTCATATTGGACTTAATTGAACAATTTTACCGGTTTAGGGGACTTGAATGAAGCTTTTTCACTTAGGAGACCCAATTGCACTATCCACTCGACTTAGGGGGCCAATTTGACACTTTTCCCTATCCTCTTTTATATGGGTTGCAAATTCTTGTCTAAATGAGGTATACTTTAACCTCTTCAAAAATATTTAAGCAACAAAGCTGCATGAAATTATTCTTTTAAATCACTATAAAATGCAAACAATGTTATTGATGTAGTATGTATGAAATATTTGCACACAGGAGTCTTAGTGTCAAGGGACATGGGGGAGGATGTGCGCATCTGAGTATATAATGTGTGTGGAAACATACAAGAGGGATATAAAGCGAGAGACCTTAGTGAAGATGTAGCCGGTAGTTGCAAGAAGTGGAAGTAGAATGGAGCATGCAGCTAGGACAGAAGTTATACCAGCGGCAGTTCCTTCAATTGTTTTCTCTAATAGAATAAATAAATTAGTTAACATGTTATGTATTTCAACCAGAAGAAATATAGGGATGAAGAAGAAGAATTACTGCCAGTTTTACTCCAACGCAGAACTCCATACTTGTGACCAACCAGTGATGCCTGCAAGAACAATCACTACTGATTTAGTGTAAACTCAACAACCACATGTGGCTTCATTACTGCCAACAGAAAAATCATATGAGAACATGATTGATTAATTGTGATAGAAAGTTAAAGTAAATATTGGAAAATTTAGTATTAGTTTTAAAAAATAAAACAAAAGGCTTCTTGATGGTACTTGAGCAGGGCTGATCCAAGTAGATATGATTTTATTTATCTTATTCTCTCTATAGGAGCACCTTCCAATTGCCTAAGAAACATGGCAAGCAACACTGAAAGAGTTTTTAAAAATTCTTCCAAGACTTTCACTTTTCATTCTTGCAAATTTGAATTCTAGCCAGTTCCTCTTAAAGTGAATTTTAAAAATACCAACTGAGCTACCATTTCAAAAGTCAGTGGCTCAGTATAAATCTCAAATGCCAGAAGACTCATAAAAGTGTGCGGAATAGAGCACCATATTTGATATTTGATATCACAAACTATTCCAATGATTCAAATTTCTACTCATTAAATGTATGTGAACTAAAGTGCAGGCCATGTGTATATGAAATTCTATTTAAGCAAGAAGTGCAGAGATGGGTCAGCAACAAAGCCATGAGTCCATAACAACAAATTTGTCTCAAAAGAAATGGATATATTGAAATCAGCTTTCTCACCATTGTATCTCCAATTCCAAGACTCAAGATCCCTGCAAAAGGGGCTAGTGGTTGATCATTGAAGCCAGAAGACAACCAGATTGGAAGTGCACACCCCAGTAACAGTGAGAAATGGCTGAATGGTGACATAAGGAAAAGTACTCTGATTAATGAGAAGATCATGTTACAAATGACTCAATCCAATAAAGAAAACATCACACCTGACAATAAGAAGATCAGAGTCACGATGATCGGTAAAGGCATTCATAAATTGGTGCAAAAGCTGCCCCAATGGCCAAATTCTCCAAATCTGCCCAGAAAATCAACGGTTATGCAACTTTTTTTTTTTAAAACCAAACAGTGGCAAAATTGGAGACAACTGATATATGACAAAACAGAGAAAACCAAAACATCTCCTTTCACTAATTCATACTCATAACTCTTGAAAGATGCCTCTTTCTAGCCAACTTTGGAAGTTGCTAGAATTGAAATTCCATGCAATTAAAACCACTACAAAAGATCAAGTAATAATGTGTAATGGGCACTTACCCGTATAATTTCAAACACCAGAAAAACCGCCAAAGCTACACAAATGCCAGATCAAGAAATTTTGGCTGAAGGGAGAGGGAAAGAAAAGAGATGGTCAACATACTTCTGCGAGGAGCTAGGTATTTTTTAAATGGGGAATAAGCAAGAGAAAAGGTAAGAAAGGGAGAGCTGAGCAAGAAGGAAGAATAAAAGAAGTATTATTGAAAATTAACCTGCAACTAACAAGAACTTTGAACTTTAATTACCTGAAATATTAGAGCAGGAATAAACATCAACACTGCCAACAGATGATAGTATTTCCGAAGAAGGATCCTTTCAAGCTTACTGTGTTTTGAAATTTTGTAAAACCGTATAACTGATGCATATATAAGAACCAACCAATATATGCATAATGACAGCCTCTTTAGTGGCTCTGAGAATACAAAATTAAATACCCTGAAAAACAGATGATGTAAGAAAATCAGCTTCTAACGAAGTCTTTGTATGTGTACATCATGCAATGCATATAATAACTGCAACAGAAACCCAGCCACACACATCTAATAAATGTTATGGGAATTGTAAGTAAGATTACCATAGGAACGGGTGCATCCCAAAATCTTGAACAACTTGCATCCATGATGGAACAATCCCAACCAAAACAAATGCCAGTGAAGTATAGAATAAAAAAGATCTTTGGATCCTATTATCTGCTGTGTCTCCAGAGTATGACAAGACCCTCAAGTGTTCTAAAATTCGAAGAATAGATTTAAACAGCATGGGGAGAAGAAGAAGGCCAATAGTCATTCCCTGTGGATAAAATGAGAATGATTCAAATTGTCAATGTAAAATCAATTACAACCCTTCCCTCTAAATCAATTAGAGAAAAGGATACAGTGGCAATTAAAATAATTGCCAAATACCTGAATAATAGTGCTGATCTCGCTTCTTGATATATAATGTATTTTAAAGGCCGTATTTGATATAGGAGAGTAGCCATGAGTCTGCTCAAAGAATATTTACTGTTTTAGAAAAGATTAATCACACCAATCTAAAATTGAGTATTGAATAAAGCATGATTAATGCACTTGCCTTAGAAGCAGTATACACACACATGTCTCCAAGGTAAGCAACAAGGCCAGATGTTACCAACAATGCTTCTCCCTAAGAAGAGATAGAATTTGGTAAGGCTTACATTAAAACTATGACATCAAAAGAGATCAGCCTCAAGATTAACTTGAGTTCTGGCGGTTGAGAAAATAAAAAGTTAGAATACTCTGAACTGACAGAAATATAAGATCATATCATTATAACTTGATGAAAAGAAAGATAATTACAAAACCAAATAGACATGAACATTGGTGCAATAAGCAATTAATGTTCATTATAATAGTTCCATGAAAATTTGGATAGAAATCAAAAGCTAATGTTCAAGGAAAAAGGTTATGAGTGACAAGGAAATAAAAAATCTGAGAAAGAGCTGCCTCAATGAAGGTGATAGCTGAATTCCAGCTCAATCAGCTCTTCTCAGCCTGTCAGAGATCCATCATCCATGTTCCATGCTTCTAATTTTAAGATCACTGGTAAAGCCATCTAAAAGTAGTAAATATACTCTAATCCTATATCCACGGAAGTCATGGAGTCCAGAACAAGTTTTCCTCAATGGAATATAGCTTCACTTTATATATTGACATCAAGATGATGCTGCCTATATGCCAAAAATATAACTACGATTCCAGAAGACATACTTCAATGAAAGATTTTCTTTCAATCAGTATTCCTCCTCCCACCCGGACTCAAAGGAGGAAAAGATTTGAAAAAATATTAAGCCCATTAAAAAGAAAGCAACTGTTTATTTTCTGATGTTACATCTCAACTAGATGGCATGTGTTATCTTCAAGGCTCAACATTCACTTGTGCGCATGGAGAGAAAGTAGCTATTGATCTGATGATGTGAAATTTCTTCGATAATACATGGAATAGTATTTTCCAATAGGGAAATGCTAAGTACAAAGTAACTAGGCCTACCAATGGAAGCACATGCCGGAAAAGTATCAAAGATATTCACAATTAGTTTCACAGCTGCAAAACCATGACAAGAGAGACACAATAGCAATAGTGCAGCATTCCACCCTACAGAAGAGATGAATTCAAAAGCATCAGAAGTGAATATATCTGCATTCTTGTCGGTTGAGCTATGAAAATAGAAAGAGGAAAATCTGTTAAAATGAATGCTTCAATCCTCCTAAACACCTCAACCAAAACCAAATTAATTCAAATGAACTTGTCAATAGTTTAGACACAATCAATAACCCATCAATATCAGAGGAAGAAAGTCTTAGTGGTTGGGGAACATACCTCCATGAGATGTCAGAGAACAATAGAAACAGCAGACTCCTATGTACAAACATATGCAGCTTATGATACAGGAAGAATTGATGTAATGTCTGCAGCGTGGTTGACGGAAAAGAACAAGACAGAGGAAAACTAGCACACTGAAGCAAATTGCAGAGGTAATCCAGTATTGCACTTTCAGATATTCCAGCTCTGTGAAAAGTATATATGAAAAAGACTTATAGATTACAAATCAGCTGTAATTCAATATGATCAAACCACATTTAACAAGTTTACAGTAAATGTGACCTTTTCTGTTGTAATTCAATATGATCAAACCATAATTAACAAGTCTACAGTAAATGTGACCTTTTCTATGGGTTATGCGTTAGCAATTGCAAAAAAGACATGACCTAAGCAGGTAGATTACCTTCAATTCCAACTTCACCTAATGCCAGAGCTCTTGACATTTGAATCAACTTTGAAACCATAAGCCCAGGTAGCGTTACTGCCCCCAGAAATATTCCTGATGAAGCTCCGGGCCTAACCATAACCAAATACTCATGTATCAAAAACAGAAATCCATAGGAAACAAAATCATATTCACAATTTAACCAAAAAGAGTAACGTGCACTTTCCCCATATCTTTCAGTAAGCTAAATTTCATGGGGGAAAAACATAATCCGAAATTACCGCAAGTCACCCAAATTTCCAGGAAACGGAGAAAGAAAAAAAAAATCTAAAAGGACAGTAACACTAAATTGCCAATTCAGCATGCAGCCGCAGTCTACCTCATCAAAATTCATAGCAGAAAAACAAAAACCCTAGATAATCCGTGTATAAACCCCAACTAACACCAAAATTTTCGAAGAATTAACAATAATAGTGGTGAATTGCATATTGCATTCTTTCAATTTCCATTTCCTACCTGGTTTTGAAGAATTGGAAAAGAGGAGTGGGGGAGTGGTCGTCGGCGGAGATCTCGACGGAGAGAGCGAGTAGAGCGAGAATGGAAAGAGAAATGGATTCGTAGAGGATAGATAACGGAGCCAGGGAGACGATCCGAGCCACGAATATTACCACCACGGCTCTCTCGCCGGTAAACAACGGCGACGAAGCCATAACGCCTCTCCTTCTTCTTCTTCTTTTGTGTCCCTGGGCTCAAAATTGAAACTCTAGGATTGGATTCTACGATTCAAAGGATGATATAATTATTTAATCGGCATATCGCGTGACGTCGAAGAAGATTCAAAAGGAAGTTGGGAGGCTTGGCGCGCACCATGAGCAGTTGGCATCCCAATACTGACTTCATCATCGTTTCTCTTCTTGAATCTTGACAGACAGTCTAACCACGTCAATTTACGTTTTTCCTGTCTTTTGATTGGTCACGCGCTTTGGCTTTGAATATGTCCGCGCCCCGCGCCCCCGGATATTCCTGATCCGCTGCTCCCTCTTCTTATGCTCTTTTCACCTTTCTACATTTCGAGTCGTAAACCACCCTGCATTCCAATTTAATTTATCATAATTTTTCTATATACCCTCCTTATTGAGTTATCCTGTGAATTTGAGCCTTATGAGAAAAGCGTATAAAGGAGAACAATAGTCAACTACTTATTGGAAATGGAAAAATATATATAAGATACAAATTCTAATGAATATGCACATTATTATGAAGAGTTATATTCAATAACTATCTAGTGGCAGATAAAATCTGGTGTCTAGAAGCATTACTAATTATCTCTCCTCTCAGCGGACATTAATTATATTCGCAGCCAGAGATCATCTTCCATATAACACATATAAAACATGAAATAAAAGTATGAGCGCCACCCTATTAATACAATGCTTAACATGTAATTATAAAACAAGGTTGCGAAAACGACTATACTTATCATGTCCATATGATGCTGGCACGAAGACTTGATCTCTCTTTTGGAGTATTCTTCTCTATTACAAGTACTGAGTTTATCTCCTCGTGGATTATAGGAAATTCATGAATATTACGAAGTGATGAGAGCATCTATATGCAAAGTGCTTTAGTGATAAAGTGATAAAACATGTCATTAACAAGAGGGCTTAAAACACCATTCGATTTCTCAATATAAGCGAGATAGGCATTACCCTTTCTATCTCCACGACTTCACAAATGTCACTATAGAGACAATCATCTACGAAAAGATCTCAGTTAGGGCCTAGTTACTTTGAGGATTGTACAAGCGTCGATTAGAAAAGATGATAAGGACTACTTGGTGGAAGAGGAAAACATACAAGCGTCCTGTAATATAGAGCAGAAGACCTTTTGAGCTGCGCTTTAACAAAATTACAGGCAATAGAGAGAATAGGTCATGTCCATTTCGATTGGAGGGCAGCCTCTTCCTTATTCTCGCAGCATAATTTCCGTCGCGGAATATATCAATCTTGTCTATGTGGAACCACCTTATAACCCCAAATATCCTGCAATTTTCACGAACTATCTCTTCCTACAACACCTTATCCAGGCGCTTTTTTTTCTCAACCCACCTGATCCCTATAATATTCCATACTTAACCTAAGTAGGTATGATTCTAAGACCCATCCTGATATGACATTCTCTAAGAGACATTTAAGCACAATGTCACAAAAGTTATGCTAATATTTTATCGTTTCATTTTTCATCCAATGTGACTGATCGAGCATGTTCTTATTATATTGACCCGATTGTTTAAAAGCCAATTAATCATATACTAGTTTGCGGATGATTTCATCATAAATATGTACATTATAACAATGAAAGTCATTACAATATCTAAAAAAAGAAAATCTTTCAAAATAGTTAATGCATACGGTTGCCTCTAAATATTATTAATCAATGTCCTAAACAAACACGGAATATCTAAGGATGATATTTTTTTCCTCCTTGTACATAGCTATTATTTTATATCTCTTATAGCCTCTTCAAATCTATTCCTCTACGAAGAAACTCTAAACTATTTAGAGTAACTTAATTGCTTAAAATCATTTTGGTGAGTGATTAGGTGGTAATAATGTTGCTAATAATTAATATGTTATTATTATATCTTATAAATTGCACATAATAAATATGTGTGAATTGGATAATATATTAAATTCATATTGTGTATGTTTCTCCCAAAATGTGAGTGGCAAAATTAAAACTACATAAACGAAATCAAATGGAATTTCAATTTCTCCAAGTTTGGAGAAATTCATGTTATATTAAAATTGAATGAATGTCAAATGGGAGGCATGTGTTCGAGGTTGCATATTTGAGAGCGGGTATGTAACTCGTTTGTGCTTTATTTTGAGAGAAAATTATGAACGATATAGCATTGTAATAGATTAATGATACTAGAAAAAAACAATGGGATTCATGCAAAATCTCCAACAAATGTAAAATCTCTTTATTGCTCAATGATCAATATGTATGATTTAGTTCATATCATATAAAGAGCCTCTATTTTCGTAAAAGCAATCTTGTCTATTACACTATAAATTTATTACACTATATCACACACTTATAAAAACTTCTTTACTATAGACCGAAACAGCACAATACTTGTGTTTATGTTTTCCGAATGAAAACTTAACATATCATCCGTCGCTTGTTCCGCTGCGAGAGCACTACACCCGTTGGGCACACGCACAGCACACGCACACGCACACGCACTACGCACACGCACACCAAACATCAACAGGATTACACACACGACATGAGTATGATACTGCTTCTAAAGGCAAGGCCTAATTTAATCATGCCTTATTCATAATAATAATTAAACACTTACAATTTTGGATGGTAACTGAGTTGAACTATACCAAAGCATCTGCGCTATCTAAAATAACACAAATTAGAACTTCACAAACAATATGAAAGTTGTGGTTTGATTTCTTCTATGTAGACAACAATGGAACATGACATATCGAGCACTTACTATCTGTTCTCCTTTTCCAATATTATACTCTATTTAATAAAATACTATTGAGCTCAATACTGTTATATAGCCCTTTATCCTTTTTCATTCCGAAATTACGAATACTTATAATTTTTTATAATAATAATTAATCCATTGTATATCTTATAAAGAACAGAAAAAAATCTCATCCTTATCTTTTCAAGTTGCCATATTTTGTATCTTCATGTTGCTTAATGTATTATTTGTCTTATATATTAAATTTTCCTATAGTCAATATATTAAGTTATCAGTTTCATTTTCTAATTATATTTATTATTTTAGGGATAATTTTTAAAGGATTTTATTTTATAGATAAGTATAAGTATATGAATGTATATCTTACTTTTACTCCCCCAACCTTGTATCCCTATATTTTAAACTTAACTAGAACCCTAAGAGAGTTAGCCTAAAAAAAAGAGTATTGAAAATGTAGACCGAGGACAGCACTAATTAAAAGTAGTAAATAGTCGCACTATGAATGTGATCAGATTTTAATTTTTTCTTAATTAACAACAATTTATCCTTTAACAATATGATACTAATGAATCTTTCTGCTACACCATTTTCCGATATTTACCAACAAGGGTAACTTTCCGTTAAATTTCGTTATAACGTTCACCTAATATATGCACTCATTCGATTTATATAAAAGTACATCTAAATTGGTCTGAAGTTCGAATTTCGGAACCTCCCCCATATGCCACAATCCTAGAGAGTTTTAGAAATCTATTCTTCGACAATTTTAGTAACTATTCTAGTACTTTATTGTAGGGTTACTCTTATTTATAGATCTATAATACATCTGCCCGATGAACTATCTATAGTATAGTTAAGAACAAAAATAACATATAGAGAATCCAGATAACATGATAGCTCATCTTCTATATCTTTACATTTTTAGAATCTATAGATATTCTACCAATTGTTTATATCTATATATAAATATCTTCTACATTTTGGCCATTTAGCTTTCTAGAGTTATATGGTTACAATAATATGGAAATTATCTCTATCATTGGCGAAGTGTATACATAGTTGCTTACATAATTGTTATTTTGTCACAATATAAAAATTCTTTACATTCAAATTCATCAATTGGATTGAATATCGGCCACCTCGTTACAATGTCTCCTTTACATGGTACATAATGCTCTTTTATATAAATATATATAATCATACATTATCAATAAATTAATTTAAGAGAAATAATCCTTTATCATATATATACATTTATTTTAATATTCTTTATTTCTTACCAATGTATTAGAGAGAGTATTGTGGTGGCCTGATTCAAAGTTCGTTATCCTTACTGTGGCGACTTTAATATTGCATCGTACATTTGTCTATTATCTTTTTTGTACACTATTTTTTTTATTAAATATCAAAGTTATAATCACTAAATAAAATTGACATACGTTCTGAGTCTATCATTTATATCCAAGTATTTATTTGCAATCATCATGAAAAATATTCTAAAGAAACATATATAATAACAAATTGAAGTTCTTCAATAGCAATTATATATAGAACGTATCGTGAGAGAGAGTTAAATATACAAACATAATTGAAGGAAAACAGTATACTGCGTAAAATCGGAGAATGTTAAGAGGCCCTGTGTAAGCGGTTTTATTATACTTAAGCTTACATTTGCCACATATCATGTTTTCTATAGAGTCAATGATTGTGTAAAACAGTATATTTGAAAAAAAAAATAGCTTTTTACGATCAGTAGAGCATGTAAAATGACCCTAAAAGAAGGGCAGGCTATTTACATAAAAAACTATTATAGTAATAATAATAATCATAATAAATAAAAAAATAAAATAATAATAATTTATAATATTATTGATATTAGTGAATAATAATTACATATATTTTTTAAAAATAAAAAAAAAAAAATTAACCAATCATATAACTACTGTGAGATTATTAACAAATAAGAGATGAGTATTCAAATGCTTCACATCAAACAGGAATTGAAGTATAATATATTTTAATCCACGCAAGTGTTTTGTTTATACCAAAATTATACAAAGTAAGACTCTATACTCCACAATATATTATGAGGCTTGAAAGGCATCCATTTATACTTTATAATTCGCGTTTATATGGCCCTATTTTTATGTGCTCTCCCTTATGTTCCGTAATTTTTTCAATCCAACTCTAACCAAATTACTGTGTTATTTGAGGCCCAATTATAATCAATATGCTTTGAATTATTGTATCTTGCTATTTATTGTATTTAACTTTAGAATTACCTATTCAATTATTTATGCAATGACTACCGCCATATCTCTAATATATCTGCTTATTTTATGGATATTTAACTTTAAAAGCTTACGAAATGATCCTTATTATATTATAAGATAGCTATTGTACCAGGTTGGGCTTATACAATCAATCTCGCATTAATTGCGCGAGTAAAAAACTACATAGTTAGAATATAAGTGTATTAGAAGCTTCTATTTAATCTCCTCTATTGCCTGTACAGCTATACTATACTCTAATTTATACTTAATTTAATTTATATCTACTTAATTCAATCCTATATATTACGGGTTATATCACATTCAATGCGAATTCAGATTCTAAATGCTACCAAAAAAGAAAGAAGATTCGAGCTTAATAATCTCAAATTTTTGCTCCCAATATATATGTATCAGAAATACAATTTCCAAAATGGAATACTCACATAAGCTCTATCCTCCTCTATGACGGCGTCCGAGGCCATAGCTACTAAATCATAAAAAGTCTCGACAAGTCTCAGCTACCCCCTTCTCGTGCCATCTATCACTTCTCGCTTCTTCTCCTGCCGTACAATTATCTCACATTTCGGTCTCTTCCCAGCAATTCCAGCATACTAGAATGTCTTGATCTGAGATCGAAAGATGAGCATCTATCTCAGCCGAGTGCTAGCCATCCATGTATTTCTCGCGCACCTTATGTGTCTTCTTGTCGACGAATGGGAGAATTTAAATCCGAATCGATCGTCGTTTTTCGCTCCGATTGTCTTATGTGGTCTGTGTTTTCTCTTTGTGCAGGAAAAAGTAAGAGGGATTTCTCTACATCGGAATTTTGGAGAGGTAAAAGAAGGCGTCTGAACTAGGCTTGTCCGTTGAGTGTATAAGACAGGTTAAACTCAAAATGAATTAACTTATTATGGATCCGTTACATATCTGGCACCCTCGCCCCACACATGCCAGATGCAAGCTCGCAGCTCTTCGACGCATTGGTTATTGGGGACTAAATTACTTGTACTGGGTTAAGGTAGCATTCTTTTTCCATAGATATATAAATGCGATGTTTCAAACTCTTTTCGAAATTATTGAAGATGGAATGGATATTGCTTAATAGGTATTCTCCACACCGTATTATAGAGCAACATTATTGTAAGTATATCATAGTATATTACTTAATAGGCTCCGTAAAAAGTTAATATATCCTAAAATAAAAGAATCTTTTACATTATCGATTTCTGTTTATATCTCCCTGTGCTTAAGGATTTTTTAAGAACCATAAGGTCAAGTTTTT
>VALG01004860.1:0-27514 GCA_009835305.1 Ipomoea purpurea | reverse complement strand
GATTGATAGATATTATTTTCAAAGTAAGTTATTATTATTATTATTAAATGTTTTTTTGATTTACTTAAAAACTAACATTATTGGCTCTTATTAAAATTTATATTTATATATATTATTTTTAAAGTTAAGTTATTATTATTATTTTTTGAATATTATTAGATTGATAGATAATGTATTTTCAAAGTAAGTTATTATTATTATTATTTTAAATGCTAATGACTCTATTAGATTGTACACTGAGGCTCGATCTCATGACCTTCCACATGAGAGACATCTAAGCACAAAGTTGCTTGGCAAGTAAGTTATTATTATTTAAATGACCAAATGTTCATTTTTTATTAATAATAACTAGTTTTTTTTACGCCGCGTTGTGCGCGAAATGGAATAATGACCAATGATTATTTTTAAATAAGTATTTCAAAGTATATTAATGCAATATTATATCGGAGATGTTTATGCATAGGTAAATAAAATATTAATTTGTTTATTTAAATCGATAATTTGAAGTATATCAATACACGACAATATATGGGAAATTGATTATATTGTAACTAAAATAAATGTTTGCAACTTTGTAATAACGCTAGTCTAAAAACGATAGTCTAAATAAATACTATTTTTTGTTTAAATTTTCTCTAATTCTTCTTAATTCTTTTTTGGGTAGCATTGTCATTGTCTTCATCTTCAGTACATATCATCTTTTTTATTTATTTTATTTTATTTTATTTGTAAGTGTGTCATGTGCAATTGGGTTACTGGTGATAACATTGATGGATTCATCGTGTAATGAGATTATAGTGTAGGAAGCTTTAGATTTACCTTGTTGTGTAAATGATGTGATCTTAGTTATACTATTAACTCTTTATCTTACAAGCACCTATAGATATTTGGTACCGATAGTTTTTCCCAACTTGTTTCATGCGCTGTGAGATGTGTGTCGTAGGTTATCATGTGAAAGTATTGAACAAATTAAAATATTAATATTTATTATATTTGTATAAAATACTTGGTAAATAAATATATATAACATATTTTGTATTATAATTTTGATATTCAATTACAAGATAATGTTAAAAAGAAGACAATGAATAATGTAGTGAATATAATAAATTAATAAATTTGAAGTTAATTGTTAGTGTTTTATTTCTTTAAGAAAAAACCCAACAATATAATTGGCAATATTATTATGGCAAATTACGATATGGTTTAGCTTGGTGTCCTGTCCGTCTCTGAAGAAGACTGATTGATCAGTTAAGTCAGCAGACCCACCTCTTGATCAAGCCACCGAAGGACTGATAAAGGAAGTTTCTAAAAGCTGGCACGCGGTTATGAGATGATGGTTTTGGAAAGAATATCAGCGAATAATGTTGTGTGGTATGGACTGAATCTCAAGATTTCTTTCTTCAACAAAAAGTCCTACCTTTTACAACCAGAGATATATTTGGAGAGTGTCCAAATCAAGAAGTATATATAACTTATTCGTTCAGAAGTTAGGGTTGCATTGATTGAAGTTGCAACACTCTATACTGAACAGAATATAATCCTCTGGTTCTTATGCTTCTTCTCAAGACAATAATTTCATGATGATTACGAAGATAAACTTGAGAAGAATCAAAGTTGCTTAGACGATTGGACGGCGAATATCACTCAGTTGTGGGAACAACGTGGGACTGTGTCACTGAAGCGGACTGCATCAGAGTTAGATCTCCAATTGAAGGGATTTTCATTGGACATTTTGAATGCGTGGCTCTCCGACTTCAACAATCCACTAAACCTTTGTAGACTAGGTACTGACCTTGTGACACCACGTAAATCTAACCTTAATTGAGATTAATTGAGGATAATCCTAATTTTCCCTTTGATAATTTCCTTCGAAAATCCTAAAATTTAATAGTTGAGGGACTAGAATTTGACTAGTTTCCTTAGTCAGCCATGTGTACCTTTTGCCTTATGCTTTGTACCTCAACCCTTTTGTCTTCCTAACTTTAGTAAGGGTAAGGTTGAACTTTCACACATGTTTTGATGCTCAAGTTTTCCCTAGCAAGACATTTCACTCATTTCCCTTGCTAGCAAAGTCTTAAACACTCCACCTTCTCTATAAAGAAATCTAGCTTTCTCTCCAAGCTAGAAGAATAATTCCCTAGCCTTTCAATGATTCAACTAAAGATTCCACCTTTCTACCTCCCTAGCATAGGAAAGGGTAAATCTAAAGTTTTTTAGTGTTTTTAGTTAGTTTAAGGTATCTTTACCTTATTTTGGTGTTTTCTTTGTGGTTTGGTTTGAGTAAGAAGTCTTGGGTGAGAAAGAGCTTCAAGAAGAGGCTTAGGAGTGTGGAGAAGGAAGTGGTTGTTGGTCTTCAAAGGTAACCCATGCTCTACAAAACCTATTTTATACTTGCTATTGATGTTTCTTAGCTTCTATTAGATGATTCTTGATGTTGTGAGTGATTTGATGCATGATCTTCTGATAATGCATGTTTAGAGCTTGTATTTAGGGTTTCTTGAATGCCTTTATTTGAGCTATTCTTGGGTTCAAGTCATATCTTTGTTGTGTGTGAGCTTTTGGGTTGTTTTGGACTTGAACTTGACCTTGGAGATGAATTTCCCGAAGGGAAAAATATGGTGTACAGGGACTGTACCCCGCGGCGGAACGGCGGTAAGTGGCCTACCCGCCGCCCACAAGGCGAGGAACGAAGCCTCGTGGGAAGGTACCCTGCGGGCAGGATCACGGGTGGTGGCTTACCCGTGGTCCCACTCGCGTGGAACATGTATGGTGTTGCGGGGAGTTGTTTCCCCGTGGTTCATTCCTTTGGTATTTGATTATTTTGACCTCCTTTGTTGGATTATTGAGCTTTTGTGTTTCTTTCTTGATGTTTCATATGTCTAGAAGATGTGTTAGGAATCCATATTAGGATTTGGCTGTTTGAATCGTGCTAAGGGTCCAACCTTGTGGATCCGTTAGACTAAATATGAGTCTTGAAGGTTCGTTGGAGACATTTTGGTCTTATCCGTTTGATGAGCATGCTAGTTTGATGTTGTTATGCTAGTATGTATGGTTTGTTCCTTCTTATTGAGGGTTAGCAACTCGTGATGCCAATCATTGGTATTGGATTGTGGTCCATTGTTTGTTGGTATTGCTTCATGTCTTTATTGAATCTGGTTGGTTGATTCTTATGGTGTGATCTTGTGCAAATCATTGTAACCTTTGTTGATACTTGATTGGGAATTGATTAGCTCAATCCTCTTTGATAAGACTATGTGTGACTATGAACTGAGATTGGTGTAATTATCATTTTGAGTTTTGCTCACGAGATCGTGGTAAATATTGTGATATTCAATGATACCCTCGTGTACGGAGAGATCGATGTAATACTATGAGCATTGGTGGTAAAAGATTGGTGGGGGACGACGGTCTAAGAATAATAAGGTTGGACTCAGAAGTACAAAGGTGGCACTAGGAGGTAATGGTTGGAACTAGTTATATAAGGCCGGGGGCACCAAAAGGTTGGAACAGGGCATAAGGGTTGGAACTTGAAATGTGAATCTTGTCATTATGTGATTGTTGTATTTCTTGCTTATGACATGTCTATGATGAACTCTACCGTTGTGAATGGTAGGATGCATCTAGAGTTTGTGGTTGTCACTTTTGATTGTGGTCTCTATTGCTTTGTTGAAGTGTTGGTCTTGATCTTTATTGAGCAGCGTGATTTTGTATATTGTTGTCTCATCTCTTGGTTTTCAAATGCTATATACTGTACTCCTCAGTTCCAAACGGTTTTTAATATATCTATGTATATATATTGATACTTAACGCGTATTGGTGGGTTACCAGCTTATTCGCTGACCGGGTGTTATCACTTGTTTTACAGGTTTTGATTAAATTGGAGAGCGCTCCAGATGTGGACCGTAGCTAGTGTCAGCCCGTTTGCTTTATTTAGTTTTTTGTTTGGCGTGTGTGCCTTAGATTGTGTCCTGTGTGCCTTAGACTACTGTTATGTTTTTTGTTGACTCTGTTAGACTTAGCTTGTGCACCAGTAGTCTTTATTGGTGTGGCATAACACTTTTCCCGATTAAGAGTTTTGCTTCCGCTTGCTTAATGGTTAAAGTTTAGACTGTTTATCTCTTATTTAAGCTTTTAATTTTGGTAAAATCAGGGGTGTTATAGTTGGTATCAGAGCCTAGGTTTGAGCTAGGATGTTAGGAGTTGAATTTTAAGGAGTTAAGTATGATTTAAGACTCTAAGTTGACTCTAAGTACCTTAGCGTTAGGACTTAAGACTATTAGGACACGTGGTGAGATATGAGTTTCCTTGTCGTTTTGATGTGCTTGTCTTGTTGTTCTTGCTCAGTCTTAGCATCTCTCGTTTTAAGCACCGGGTAAGGGTGCTCAGCTTCCTCGTGTTTTTGCTATAACGTGTTGTTTCTGTAGAATCTTGCAATGGCACCAGCTCGCCACCGTGCTCGGACACCTGAGACGCCTACAAATGAACAGCTGGCACAGAACCTTCAGCACTTGACTCAGACGATGCAGACTGATAGGAATATTTTTGCAATAAAGTTTTGATGAGCCAAATGTACTTTAGATCCCTTAGAATTTAGGTCTTTAGTACAAGCATCATAATTCAGAATGTCAAAGTAAGAAAGGAAAGTCTACCACATGAAGAAAAAAAAATTAATTAGGAGAATTAATTTTGGTCCTACAAGTATTCATCTGGAACAGATGTACTAAACAACGGCGTTGCAAAGAAAAATTGGAAGAATCTAACAGTGAAATGGTAGAAGTTTTTACATACAATGATCACACCCGAGATCGATTCCGCCCAAGGCTTTATTTTTTATAAGTCGGAACTCAAAAGAATCACAATGTCTCAAAAAGAAGACAATCCCTCAAGTCAAAGAAGCAAGATGCGAAAAGAACACAATGTGGTCAGATCAGAAAAGCACGATGTAGCAAGTCAAAGAAGCAAGAAGTGCGAAGTCAAACAACCAAGATCTGATTTTCAAGCACAATGCGTCTCAAAAGAAGCAAGATGTGACAAAGAAGCAAGATGATCAGAAATTATATAAATTCGAAAGAATTTATGTTGGTTCATTTCACATGTCACAAAAATCCAAATTGCCTTAAGATATGATCAGAACGGTGGAAAATTTATGAAGGCATGGATAAAAATCTTATCCTAAGAAATAAATTCTATCAGAAGAACTTATTGCAAATAGACGTTGGAACTTCAAAATGGATAAGGAAAATAATATTTTAGAAACAACTTGAAAATCAAGTTGAAATAAAAATATTATCTTGTCAGGCAAGTTGACAATCAAATCAAATTAAAGACCTACATTGTCAACAATATCAGGCTACAAGATTCAAACTTCAAAAATCAAAATATCTCACTCCAACGGATATATTTGGTTATCTATAAAAAAAAAAAAGGCCATGAAGACTTGAAGAAAAGCAGAGGTAACACACAAAGAGAACACATAGGTGAACAAGTACAAGTGCTAAATATTCATTGAGATATCTAAAAGAGAGGCTTAGTCTGAATAGTCTCAAAATTAGTTGGAGAGAGATACAATTACCTTTGAATTTGTAATTGTAAAAAGAGTATAACTGTGTGCAAAATACTCCAGTGAGTGTAGCTGTGTGCAAAACACTCGTAGTTGCTAAGTGTAGCTGTGTGCAAAACACTTAGTTGGTGTTGAGTATAGCTGTGTGCGAAATACTCGAGTTGAGTGTAGCTGTGTGCGAGACACTCGGAGTTGGGTTAGCTGTGTGCAAGACATCCGGAAAAAGTGCTTGTGTAGCGCTTATTCACTATTGTAACTTTGTGTGGAAAATAGTGAATTACTCCTAATAGTGAATGGAGTAAAGTGGACTAGGAAGATTACGCACTTCCGAACCACTATAAATTGCCTCTCTCATTTACATACCGCACTTACATCATTCGTTCTATCTATCTATCTTATCCGACTAACAGTTTACTATTCACGTCTATCTTAATCTTTCGGGTTTAGTATGTTTTCACGTATGCATGCAACTCAAACTTTCTATACTTAATATTTGATTTATTCTAAGCTAGTTTGACGTGTTGCATGTGACATTTATCATACGGTTGACGTGATACGAAATCTTATTTATAATCTTGAATAATATTGTTAAATATATTGAGTGAACCATCTCCTCTAAATATTCAAGATATTCTTGTTACTTTACACATCATCTGAGCTTATCTTATATGTGCATGTGATTAAAATTACTAATTGGACATAACTCGTTACACATATTTATTCCGCTATGCAGTTCAAGTTAAACTCCTCTCTACTTACTTGTTACTTAGAGTTGAAGTACCAAAGAGTTATTTAATTTTGAAAAAGCTTAGAAAGTCTATTCACCCCCCCCCCCCCTTCTAGACTTTCTACCACCTCTCGGGACCAACACCCTCTTGCACAACAAGACAACCTCCGCCTACCACCTGTTGGGCACCGCGATGTGGGAGGTCTAGTTTTGTGTACATCGTCCACACTGTCTTCATTGGGGAAGAAGAACCCACCCTTCTTGAGGAATGGATCGATATTTGGGAAAATTTTGCGTAGTGGTTGCCGGGAAGATCGTCGTGTTGAGTTGGCTACATTCTACTTCAGCCGTGAGGCAGATATTTTGGTGGGTGTGCATGAGGGCTCGGCGTGCCTCGAAGACCCTGGGTTCGATTGGTTGGCGTTGAAAGATAAGTTGCGAGAAAGTTTCTAGCCGTCTCACGTGAGGGCAGCCATGTATGAAGAGTTCCTCCACCTTAAGCAAGGGACATCGACGGCGGTGGAATACCACAAGCGTTTCCTTGAGTTGGCTTGCTTTCGCGAATGTTGATCCCCATCGAGTTTGGCTAAGGTGGAAAAGTTTTGTTCCAGGGCTCAACTATGAAAGCAAGGAAAGGCCTTGATGGTTAGCAAACCGAGGACGCTCAATGAAGCCTATTTGAGTGCGGGCTGATTTGTACCGAGTGCAGCAGCTACAAAGACGGTCTAGTGAGTTGGCCAGGAAAAGGGGTGAATGGAGTGGGCCACAAGGGTTTCAAGAGGCTGAGGCAAGATTTTAGGGGAAGACCTACTCCTTCTTAGGCTCAGGGACCGACTCGGGCCGATAATGGAGAGAAAGGGAAACCCTTCGGGTGTAGGAGATGTGGAAAGGACCACATCGGATAAGACTGTCAGTGTCAGGGTAACCTGCTCCGTTGCTTCAAGTGTGGAAGGAGAGGCCACAAAGCCTATGAGTGTCACCTCCAGTCGATCGGGGAGCTCTACCGGCTAGCACCAGACCGAGGGGCCACCAGGAGGGAGTTTTAGCCGTGGCTCGGGAGGGACGAAACTTCAGGCAGGGTATTCGTGATGAGCAGGTCGCAGGCTGAGGCTGAGGGCATACTGGAGGAGGATGCCGCAGGTATTGTTCTTGTGGCTACCTCTTTATCCTTGAATTGAACATTTTCGTGTGTTTCCCTTGCAACCTTTCTTTTGAGTAAATTATCTTTGTGGCTTGATTGTTTCTTTTGGAGTTGTTAACGTTAGTTTAAAGATTCTGATGCTTTATTCTCTATATATATATATATAGTATATATATATATATATAATATATACTATATATATATATACTATATATATACTACTATATATATATATTATATATATATATATATATATAATCACTTCTATGCGTCACCTAAAGCCTATTCTTCACTTAAAGCTTAGAATGGGTTAAATTTTAGGAAATCCTTTAAAGGTTAAGCTTAAAAGCTAGGAAAAGCTCTAATATAGTTGCTATTGAGATTTAAACTTAAGACCATCTCTTAAACCATCTAGACTAATTGTGTTCCTTAAACTTCTTTCCAATTATATTACTCTTAACCCTTTTCCCCTAAACTTACCCAAAATCCCTAAATTAAAATCCCCTTTTTCCATTTTATCCCCAAAACTCCATCTCTCTTCTTTTCCACTCGTGTCAGTTGAGAAACCTTCCCCATTCCTTTGCCCGTCGATCTCCATCTGCCCGTCGCAACCACCACCCATCGCCACAGGCTCGCCTGAAGCCGCCACCCACCGTCGCTGATCTCCTCGCCGCTGCTACGCGGGGAAGCTCAGGCCGAGAGGGAAGAAAAAGGAAATGAGAGAAAAGAGATGAAAGAAGAAAATGAAATTTTGGGTCTTTCTACCATGCCTAGAAGATCAAAAACCGCAAAGAGAGTGGAATGGGTGGATGCCCATTATTCAGTTCCTGAAGGTAAAACTTTTGAACCCGAATCTTTTTCAAGTTCTTTGTCGGATTTGTTGAACTATCAAGGTTTGTTAGATGGGTATCTTGCGGTTAGAAATGAGACCTACCCGAGCCGAGTAAAGGAGTTTTATCGTCACATGAGTGTGACTAAGGATGGAGGGAAATTGGAAATCACCTCAAAAGTGGGAGGTGTAACGATTTCTTTGACTGAAAAGTAGTTAGCGATGCTTTTGAGTTTGACGACCACCGGGGTCTCACAGTACAGTGGAGATTCTTGGATTGAGACGGATAATATGGGCTATCAGGATTACTTGAGTTTCTTGCTAGGTAAAACAAGTGGTTTTACCCAGGCCACGTGGCCAGAAAGGAAGTGGCTCTCTGCAGAGCAAAATATTTTGGTGATGTTTGTCTCAGATTGCTGTTACCTAATAACAACAAGAGTAGCCTGTTGGAAAGTTGGAGTGCACTTTTGCCTACTGTCTAAAGCACAAAGTAAAGTTCAATTTGCCCTCTCTAATGTTCAGCACATGATTTTTGTAGAAACATAACCGTAAAAGCCTGCCCTACGGTATGGTTTTTGAGTTGGATTCTCATGAAGAAGGAGTGAAAATGGATGACTCTGTGGCCAAGCCTATTGGTAAGATGGTTTTGGATGCTGTGAATCTATGGAATTGCAATCTGTTTCCAGTTGGAGAATAACGACTGAATATGAGCTTAATTATGGACATTTTTAGTATTAATTTATTTATATTATTAGGCTTGAGTTCATGATTGTGGTAATTTAATTGCATAATCCTTTATTTTATTATTTAGTTATGGTTCACACTCATTTTGAATATTTTACGGTGTTTGTTAGTGTTTTTGAACCATTGTAGGTCAATTTTATGAGCAAGGGAAGTTTTAGGACAAATTTAGAGTCAAAGTGGACCAAAAGGCGCATACCCAGTAGGTTCGACGCCTCCAAAAATTCCAGTGGGCTGTCCAAGGAAGCGAACATGGAGCTCGACCCGTTGATGTCGCGACAACAATTCCATCGAAGGCGCTGAATTACGATTTGCAACATAATTAAAGAAAGGAAGCATTACGGAATTCAAGGTTTGGATGGATTAATTTCCTATTCAAGAGGTGGCGTATTTCCCAAAGAAAAAAGGCTTCATTATACAAAATAAAGGCTAGCAAAATCCCATAGAAAGTAAAGGACACAATTTCCTAAAATTAAATAGGAATTACAATTTCGACCCCAGATGCAATTTCAGTCCAATTTTGCATAGAATTCCAATTTCAATCAGGATTGGTTCTGGATCTCTAGCTATAAAATCTCACCTTCCTCAACCCTAATATCAATTCACATATCTTTGGAGACAAGAAGGAGAAAAATCAAGAGCCACAAGTTATCTTGGGATGCAAGAAGAAGACTAGGGAGATTTGGAAAAATCGTCTAGTTCATTCTTGTACTCTTTTGATAATTTGTATTTTCTTTATTTATATTTGCTATGTATAATTTAGCCATTCTTGGCTAGATTCTTGGGTTAAAGTGTTTATGAACCTATGCGTCTGAGCTCTCAGATTCTTTAATATATTATTATTTGGGTTTAATACTTGTGTTGCAATAGTGATTTGTATTGTTGTTGTTAGTAGTTAAACGGCCATAATTACTTGCTTCATAGCCATATTCATGTGTGAACGGGTGTTAGGCATAAATTAGAGCATACACAATTGCACCTAATTGTTGCACCTTGGAAAATGGTAATTTATTAGGGAGATTTAATTCTTTATTATTGCCAGTTCGGGAGATGGTAGTAGTTAGGAATTTATGATGCTTGTTGTTCTTATTTTATTTGGTGATTATCGCACGGGAGTGGATATTCACCAGTGTTAGTGACTACAGAAGTAGCTCTAACCACTTTGCATCCTCACACTCATATGAACTCAGATTTAATATTTCATTAGGTTAGGCACTAGGGGATTAAACACTTGAATCCCAATTATCTCAGTTTTGTTATAAATGTATATACTTAGTGAACATTATTATGTAACGAACATAACGGTCCGGTAATTAAGCATACCATTATTGTATCCGTTATATATACTTGTATTGTATATACTTACATATGTTGTATTGTTTGGTAGCTAATGAAATGGAGATTACCCCCTACACTATTGTCTATCATTCTCCCTTCTCTCTTTACACCTTACTTGCAATGTTAATCAGTTCATCGGTTAGGAGCTAATGGCCAACGGACATCTCACTTTACAACACGTTATCAGCCGCTCAACCCGGGGAACGGTATTTTTAATTCAATATGCACGGTTTTATGCATGTATACATATATGTGTTTTTACGCATATTATCTAATATTTGTTCACAATCTCTATGTAGTATTATTGTGTATGTTTTCAGATTACATATACAAATATTCTGTATGAATATATATGCAATCTTTTGTTTCTTTTGTTTCTCCCTTTTTCCAGAGCTAATAATAAACGGTTGGAAATAGCAGAAATCTATGTCAGATTACATTTTGAACTTTGAATGTTAAGAGTCTTTCTGGACTCCATAGCTTGTCAACTCCTGGGAATCATCCATGTTTTTCCCCCTCAAACACCAGCTTCTGCACATTAACTAGCACCCCCAAAATAAATAAATAAAATATTAAATAAAATTTGTTTGAGACTGTATTCTGCACAAGTCTCTGGAATTCCTTCACAGAAATATATATGTTTGCTGTGAGTTTGTGATTCTTATGAACCTACCTTTTTGGCATTTGACTATTTGAGACTGTATTCTAGATTTTGTGGAATATATTGATGTCGGAAGCTATGTTGTAGCCTTTTCTTCTTTACTGTGAAAGAAGTTTATTTTTCCTCTCTCCCCTTCTTTCTTTGTCTCCGATCGTCAAAGATCTTCCGGCGCGTCTCGGGTGCTGCGGTGATTTCTTGGCCTCCGTTTTTTTTCTTTCGATTTGCACCATCGATCGGTGGTGATGGATAACGATCGGCGGCAGCCTGGTCCCCATTTGCGACGGTGAGACCTCCGATCTCCTCTGATCTCCGGCATCTGTGTCGCCGACAATGGTCACGTAGCAAGGCGATGATAGTGTAGGCGGATAGTTCGGCGGTGGCGGTATTGCTCTATCGTCGACAGGCTCAGCTCCTCCCACGACGGAGAGCTTGCGGTGGTGCTCTCTGGCATGTCGCGGCTGGGGAAGAAGACCCCTCTTCTTCTCGGCGTCTCTTTCTCTCTCTCTCTCTCCAGCTGCGTTTTTTTTTTCTCTAGCAGACTGCTAGGGTTCTTTTTCAGTAAGAGGAGAAAGTGATGATGGGTTATAATGATGTTGGGTCGGGTCTGGCCTAATTCTCCCATATCTGGTCCATTTAAAATAACATAATATTTGGGCCTATTTTGATGGATCTTTTCTATTTAATGGGTCAATTTTTGTGATATATTTATCCACATATTTTATTGGAACTTGATTTATATATATAAATTGTTTGGGGCTGCAATTTGTTTTTTTAAAAAACATTGAGAAGTGTATTACTTTCAAATTGGCATTCAATTTATTATTGAATATGCTCATAAATTATAATTGCTATTTTGTGCAATTTATTTTGATGATATGATATAATGAGTTTCATATGCATATGTCTTATTTAGCATAACTATATAGTTTTATTATTATGCGAGTTATTTTTAGAGGTGGACCTTCGTTTTTAGCCAGCCTTAGTATATATAGATTTTTTGAAAAATCTCGATCTTGGCTGCTATCACCATGTGTGAATTCACCGAACTTGGTTTCAATGAGAGAAATTACTCAGAAGTCCTCGAGCGATGAAGCCTTGAAAGCTAAAAGCCCTATTTTCCCTTTTTTTTCCCTCGCCACCATCTTAAAAATGAATACCTTTCTGAAAAAGGACCGCTATGCCTTATTGAAATCCCTGGAGGATAGTTTTAACTAGCAAATATCCCTAGCCCTTCCTCTGACACAATTTTCGTTGCCTTAACTTGAGTTTTCAAGATTTTAAAGTCAGTGACGGATTATAATTTTGGGGCTATTACCAATTTAATCTGTACCATGCCCGAAGCACACAATGTTGCTCAGTCATGCAACGCCAAGAGGTGTTGAGGAAGAGGTTGCGCTATGAATTAAGGCAAAGGTGACAACAATAATCCTCGAAACCAAAATAAATAGTGAAGTGATCCATCTCGACAACCACATTCATATGATCATCATTCTGGCCCAACAGCAAATATGCTTCAATTGTTGGTGAAAAGGGCACTGATCACGTGCGTGCCACACCCGAAGCATTTTGTTGAAACCTAAATGAACATCACAATGTTGAATCCAACCAAGTTGCCTTTCCTGAAGAAAACGCTCTTGTTGGTCATATTGATGACCTAATTTTTCATCCAACATCTTTTCAGTGATGTTTTATATTGGAAGATCTTTATACAAACATCTAACTTCTTCCTGCAATTATTGATAAGGTTTCCTTTGTGGGTTCCGGTAGAGCTTCACTTTTACTCAATCAATTTTTTTTGTAAATTGAAATGCCTTCATCCGATCAAATATCATACTTTGATCAAATGTCCTTCATCTGATGAGTAGACATATGTTACTCATTATTCATAATCTAAAAAGACGGATAGGATCTAGCATCTTATGGATAATAATGCCTCATTTTCGGATTATCCTATGACATTAAGCATTAAGGCGGAGTATCAAGTACCTTATGTTCTTACCCAAATGGTTTAGCTAATTAATAAAGTTATGACTTATTACTGAACCATTATTTTCCAAAATTTCAATGTGCCGGATACTTGGTGGGGAAATGCAATATTTATGCTAAAAATTTCGGCACACTGCATATCCTTATTCCCCCTTACATCTAATACGTGGTTTTCAAACAAACATTTCCCAAATCTGCGTTTCTATTCTTATGAATGCAGTCCAATCTATTACATAACACTATAGTGTATCATCTAAACTTCCATCTATTGTCTCCAATATTTAAAGCCCCTGAGAGAGACGCAATGGATACGTTGACTGCATGAAGATCGTTTCGACGGTATTAGGGGGAGATATGATCAAAATTGAAATGGAATGCCGAAAAATTTCATGAAACGATCTTCAAAAATTAAATCCACGTACCAATTAGACTGAACCGGAAGTTCAGAACTAAATCAAACATATCTGCCAAATAATCTATTTCATAAAAAGAGTGACTAGGTCACTACATATTCCCCAAAATTGGACCATTATATCTATCAATACTCCTTGATGCCAGAATACGGGAGATTCATTGGGATAGAAAAATAAAGAATCGACAACAACTAGATCTAGTAAAGTTTTTCGATTGTCACTCTTGAAAACTCTTAGAGCTCTTGAAAAATCTTAAAAAGTTATATTTTTAAGACGATCGTCCAGACGACGAAAACCCAGTAAATTTATAGGTGCACCAAAATAATCATAATACTGGGTTGTGGAACAACATATATAAATATCCTTGGAAAATGGCTATAATCTGGTTAACCTCGAAAATTAAATCGTAATGTTGTATTTATATAATATATATATAATATATATATATATATATATATGTGTGTGGGGTGTGTGTGTGGTGTGTGTTGCTGTGTGGTGTGTGTGAAATTCTTGGAAAAATGTATAATTTCGACATACACAATGCTTCCAAAATTGCTCATATTATACGAATCTGGGACCAGAGTCTGGTGCCAGAAGCGCCTAGATTGATTAAAGGTCATAAAAGAAAGCAATTAAAGGCATATTATAGCTCGACTTCGCTAATAATATTCCTTTTATACACCATTGGAGTATTTAACCCTGCAGGTTACAAATGGTGTTTGTATAAAGGAAAAACAAGAATGATAAGGTGGTGAGATATAAAGCGAGTCTGTAGCCTAAGGTTAACGCAAAAAAACCCATAATCAAGTATACTCTCCCATGATGAATATTATTAAAAGTTCCGCTACAATGATGGCAGAATAATTCTAGATATGCAAACTTATTAAAGTCATGACCTAGAAATTATGGGTCATTAGACAATAATGTTTATATGAAAATCCTTGTTGGATTTATAATTCTCAAAAATGAAAGTAAATATCACAACACGTTGTTGCTGAAGTACAATTGCTTTACTCAACTTAAAATAGTGAAGCAATTGATTGAGTAATTTCCTCTTAAAATAGGAAATTGTAGAAATGAATATGTACCATTAGGTACTTATTAAGGGGTTTATTTATAATATAAAGGAAGATGGAAATCAAGTATTATATCGACCTATAGATCAAGCATTTTCCTTAAAAGGAATTTCCATACTATTTAGTCTATGTCCAAATAATCTCTCGCAGTAGATAAGACCATTTTAACCTAAAAGGATGATCCAGGACCAGAGTCTGTTGTTTCAAAACATCATTTCTGAATACCTTTTCTTTGAGACATAAAATTCCAAATTCACATCTTATTTTTGTAATTTGTAAAGAGTGATTTGGTGATTCTCCTAGAAAGAAAAGGAAATGATGTGAAATAATATTCATTAAATCATTAAGGTATAAAATACATCTTTCGAGAAGTCATTTGAATATTGGCATTATTTAAACGCCATGACTTGGAATTGATATATTTAAATCAATTTAAGCTTTAGCATCTTAAAGCCTAAGGGATAATACTTGTTCTTATAGATGTATTTTGTATATTATCATCTCGTTATTACTTTCTCGCTTTGTCATAGCGACTGTTAAGTTATGAGATGAAATAAGGAATACAAATCAAGGTACAAATATCCATGCTTTTGACATGAAGTCATCATAATTTTGGACAAATAAAAACGTTATAGTTTTTCATGATATAAGATGCCTTGATCCACATGAACCCAGAAGAGTGATCAAAATATTTTCCAGAAGATTTGCCCATATGACAAGTTAGCAAATTGTTCTATTGAGAGAATCCCGGAGGAATTTATTAATTTCTGAATGAGGATTTTTTAGTATTATTAAGTGTCATTATTTACTCTTTAAAGAGTTTGCGAATGGTTATTTATCCTCATGTAGAAGGAATAATAGTACCATTATGTGCTCAATAAAGAGTTTGATAATGAACTTATTTATTATCTCAGTCAATATTGATGGGGTAAACATCACTGAAATATATAAAAGAGCTTGATGATGTCAGTTCATGTTTAAAGACTGAGATCGATTTTTGAAATAAAAAGCTTGTGAAAGCTATAAGTATTTATCTCGACTTGAAGATCGAGTTTGTCCTTGAAAACTTTTTATATACACAGTCAGCCTACATCTTAAAAATGCTTTTCACATGTCTATGTGCAATAAGTGTCATGTTTTTATCAAACTAAAGGTTGCCTAATAATTTCTTGAAGCAGATAAGGAATCATTTGGACTCGAAGTCCATTTACTTCATTATCGTTGGAGCACATTTTAGAACCAGAAGTTCCATAATCGCAACATGCATGATATTTGCGATGAAGTTGCTAGCAAAATCTAGTTGTTCCTCCTACAATGAAGTACTTGAATAATGATTAACATATTCTCCGGTATCTTCAAGATACAGAGACAATGATATTTATGTAAGAAACTGTGATACAGTTTTAATAGACTACTTGGGTACTGGCTATTTTTGTTTGATCCCCGTAATGCCAAGTCCAAACTGGTTATACAGTGAACTTCCCTAAATGATCAAAATGAGGACAATAACACTTGTGTTGCACAAATGTTATAGTAGCTCTAGAAGAGCCATAAGATTATTGTACACTACTCTAGAGACAATCCAGAAGATTTGTCCAATCCATCTCTTTAAATTTTGAAATATATGTAGAACTTGAAGATTGTATCTTCAGGGGGAGACGGGAAGTACATTTACTCGATCAATTCGGAAGATTGGACATAAAATCCTTGAAGATTAAGTCATAAAAGACTAACAGTTGTGCACTATTTGCAACACAACGGGAAGTACATTTACTTGAATCAATCCGAAGATTGAACGTAAAAACCTGAAGATTAAGTCATAAAAGACTAACAGTTGTGCACTATTTGCAACACAACGGGAAGTACATTTAATTGAATCAATCCGGAAGATTTGAACGTAAAATCTTGAAGATTAAGTCATAAAAGACTAAAATTGCGCACTATTTGCAACACATAAATACATAAATATCATGTACTCTTTCCTCACTAGTTTTTCTCCAATTGGTTTTCTAGTGTGGTTTTTAACGAGGCATGGAGTATGATATAGTAATGACATGAGGAAAAGTTGCAAAATAATTGCTTAAATGGACAAACCCCAAAATCCTGAAGATTATGCGGTTTCGCCCTGAAGGTTTATATTGTACTCTTTTTCCCTTAACTAGTTTTTTCCCATAGTTTCTTAAGTTAAGGTTTTTTAATGAGGCGGACAAATACAATATATGTTTTTACATATATCATGTACTCTTTTCTTCAACTACATTTTTCCCACGTGGTTTTCCTAGTGAAGTTTTTAATGAGGCATGAATATATTTTCTATTGTACTCTTTCTTGTCTAGGTTTTTCCCACCGGGTTTTCCTAGCAAGTTTTTAACGAGGCAAGACTATGGACAAATAATTTCCAAGGGGAGTGTTATAAATGTATATACTTAGTGGACATTATTATGTAACGGACGTAACGGTCCGGTAATTAAGCATACATTTTTGTTTCCGTTATATATACTTGTATTGTATATATACTTACATATGTTGTATTGTTTGGTAGCTAATGAAATGGAGATTACCCCCCTACACTGTATCTATCATTCTCCCTTCTCTCTTCACACCTTACTTGCAATGTTAATAAGTTCATCGGTTAGGAGCTAATGGCCACGGACATCTCACTTTACAACAAGTTTTTCTCTATTCTTTCCATTACCCTGAATCATTACTTAATTTTATTTATTTTATGCAACCATTCCAAGTCAATCGCAGGATTAGCTTCATAGAATAATCTAGTAGCTAGTGCTCAATACACCCAATTCCATGTGGATTGATGACTCGTACTCCGAGTATTTATTTGTTTTCAAATATACTACGCATCAAATTGGCGCCGTTGCCGCGGAAGTGGCGTTTAGTATTAACATTAGTGAAAATTTTATTCCAGGAGTCTAATCCATTTTTATTTTATTTTATTAACAATTTTTTTTAGTTTATGGGTGGATATGAATTTAAAGGAATCATGCCACTGTTCTACCTCCTACTGAGGGTTATGAATGAGTTGGAATACGAACAAGAATATGGGAGAATGGGACAACAGTTCCCTTTCTCAAATTTTGCTAACTCCAGACAAGGATATTTTCAAGAAGATCATATAAAACATTCACATCACAACCTCAATGGTGCTCATTTTGTGGTGGGAATCACTTTGTGGAAAATTGTTACATGCTCAGCCCCACCAACCATATTCCTCAACAACTAATCAAGGAGTTTGTGCCAACATGAGTCAAGCACTTATCAAAGATGCACACCACCTACTCCACAATCCTTATGGTGCATGGTATGTGGTGGACCTCATGAGGCAGAAAATTGCTTTATCTTGGATCCCAATTACAAGTATCAAGGGCGAGCTCAGAGCCTCAATACCAAGAGTTTCAACAAGAATGCCAACCACTTGACCCAACAATTGAGATGAAGTTAACGCAATTGTGCTCGAAAATTATGGAGCGACAAGCTCAAATTGATCGCATGATAGCTCGATGTCAAAATCTGACAATTCAAGAGCCACTTCAAGATTCATCTAATGGAGATGATCTAGAAGAGTTGTTTTTGCCGAATGAAGGTCATGATGTTGATGAGAATGAGAAGGAGGATGATGACCTTAGAGAGAGAAGATGAAGAAATAGTCGATAAATGCACTAAGATGGAAATGTTAGGTGAAGAATGGGATGGGGTGAATGGTGGTAAGGAACACCATGGAGAGTTTCCCATTAGATGAGGAAGTTTTTGATGGAGTACATGATTTGAATGAAGATGTCTCACCAATAGAGAACACTTCTCTTGCAGAGAACTTTAGAGAAATTTTGTATTTGGGAGGCATTGGAGTTCTTAAAAATGATGGCACACATTTGCCTATTTATATATCCAATCACTCTTAATTCTTGCTGGCTCATGTGGATGATCCGAGACTCTCATTACTTGTTGAACAAGAGAGTGTTGAAAAAGGAAGGAAAAGAGAATGGAAGCATAATTCTTGATTCAAGGGAATGTGGTGCCGTACATGATGATTTGAAGGGTTCAAGCTTAATGAGTTTATAAATGGACATCACTTGAAGAAATACTTGGAAGAGAAAATTGATGGAAAGAAGGGGATTTCCAATTTTAGATCTTTTGATGGCTAGAGAGGTAATGTCGAGCTAACGACGTTAAACTTAACGCTTCATGGGAGGCACCCCATGTTATCTTTTATTGCTTTCCTATTTATTATTGCTTTCTAGTTTCGTCTTATTTAGTTTTATTGCTTTCTAGTTCATCATTATTTTATTTCTTTTTAGTTTTCTCTTTTCTCTTGTTCTCCTTTTCTTTTGTTTTGCATCAGGGACGATGAAAATTTTTAAGTGTGGGGGAGGAGTCATTAATTTGGGAATAATTTTAAAATTTTCGTTTTTGCTTAGATGACTCATATGCTATTTTTGGTGAATAAATTACTTGTTTCTAGCATGCAATTGCATTACTCTCCCTTGCTGTTTGTGGTTTGTTTTGGGGTGCTTGTTGCAATCTCAATTTGTGATTTGATGATTTGAGGTTTACCACATGATTGATCTATTCTCTTGCCAATTTTTGTTAACCACTTAATAAATAAATAAAATTTTAATCTTGTGTGTTATGCTTTGCTAGTGAAGACTTATGTGAGATTCCAGTCATGGTTGTTTTGCTAGAACTTGCCTAATTACTCTCCAAGTGAAGCTTAAGATTTGCATGTTTTGAAATGATTTAGGCCATTTTTTGTTTTAGCCCAAGCCTTTAAGCCTACCCATTAAATATGTGGTTATCCCTAGTTGTCCCCATTGAGCCTTTTTGTTTGTTTAATAAGTGCTACAAGCACTTTGTCCCATCTTTATGATTGTTTTTCCTTGGTTAAACCCTCATCTTTTAACCTTCAACCCTTAGCCAAAAAATTTTTCCTCCACCCTGAGAGAATTGAGCATTTGTTCTTTTTCATAGATGAGACTTTTGTGGAATTTATTTTGCTAGCAATCTTTTAGATACTTTTGTCTTAGTGTGGGGTCTTATTCATTTGTTGTTGATTGTGAAAAAAAATGAAAAAAAAATGATGTTGAGAAAATTGAAAAAAAAAAAAAAAGTGTTGAAAAAAGTGATGAAAAGAAAAAGGATGAAGAATAAAAGCTTAAAGTTTAATTCTATTTTTTGTGTTGAAAGTTGTACTCAATCCCACCTCTTTAGAATTTGCTTTGTGTTCATTGTAAATTGCCCTTAATTTTAGTTGTCATATCCTTCTAGCCTCAATTGTGAATAAATGTGAAGTTCTCTCCTTTTTTATTTCCAATACCCCTCTTTTGTTAGTCATTCACCCTTAGCCCTTTACAAGCCAAATAAAAGCCTAACTTGATCTTAGCATGCAATCTTAGGTTGAACTAGTGGGAGTATGAAGGGCAAGCCTATGGAATCTCATTCAAAAGCCAGTTTGATAATCTCACTTAGTATAGTGCACACTTGATCTTCTTACACCTATAATAATTTTGGTGCTTGGTTTATTGGCTTGAGAATGGAAACTTGTGGGATGCTAAAATGATTTCTTGAACAAGTTGTGTTGTGCAGTAGTTTGTGGATTGATAAGTTGTGCAAGTTGGGAGTGTGATTAATTTTCATTGCTTTGGATGGGGATTGTCTTTGCTTGAGGACAAGCAAAAATCTAGTGTGGGGGAGTTTGATAACACTCATTCTTGACTACTTTTAACCTCTTGTTTTTTGGTCCATTTGTACATAAAGTGCCCTTAACTAAGTGTTAATTGAGACTCATTTGTGTGATTTATTTTCTTAGGCACAATTATTCACAATGAGTAAAGAATGGAGCATTTTGGAGCATTTTCAAGTCTATTTTGGAGTCAAGGAAGTGGTGCAAGAAAGAATGAGAATTGTAGCAACATTTAAAAAAGTGGGATTCCAGGACACGACATGGCCACTGACATGGCCGTTGTCAGCACATGGCCATGTCTGAAGAAAATTTGGCACGGCGTGCCAATTTGAGGCAGAATGCCTCAGATTTGGCTGAATGGACACGGCGTGTCCTGGCATGTCTGCGCGGGAAATGACACTTTTAATTACCTTTTTTCTATTTTTTTAAAAAAGAAGTTAGAACCCTAGAGAGCAAAAACTCATTCCATTCACTTCCTTTCATTTCCTAGCTTAATTAGTCTAGTATTCATCTCTAACTCTTCTACA
This sequence comes from Ipomoea purpurea, assembly GCA_009835305.1. NCBI lineage: Eukaryota > Viridiplantae > Streptophyta > Magnoliopsida > Solanales > Convolvulaceae > Ipomoea > Ipomoea purpurea. The sequence goes on along the minus strand of VALG01004860.1, from coordinate 6,820 downwards.
AAGCTTGTAATCAATGGATTGGAGTGGGATCAACCACAAAATCTTCATTTCAATAGAGAAGCTTCTTACTCTTCTCTTAAGCTTTTGTGCAATGTTTATGATATTTATTGTGCTTTGTTGTTATTTATGCTTTATGAAGTGTGAGTAGTCCGTTTTTGGGCTCGAGTATTGGTGATATTGCCAATCTAAGATGCTAAATAGTGAATATGTCATAAGGGGAAAAAACCACCTAGGAGTTCATTTGTTTTGAGTTGATTTATTTGTTTGAATCTTGCTATATTTGGTATGAACTTCTTATTTAAGTGCTTTTGGGATAGTCTTCTCCACAATGGGGAAAGTTGGGTGAAGAACTTAAGCCCTCCATTCTCATAAAACCCATTCTTTCTATGAAAATAGGGAAAAATGGGGGCCAAATGTTTATGTGCTTTTTAAGAAGGCTAGGAATTGATAAAACCACGAAGTGGGGCCAAACCCTTGCTCTAAATCCCTTTGTTTAGGTAGAAAAGCTTTTAAGCTAGGATTTTCTGTGCAATTGCCTTTAATGTTCTTTTGATGTCTTCCCCTAATCCTAAAAGTGTTGAAAGCATCTAGAAGCAAAACAAAACCCCCTAAATTTGAGGCCATCTTTATCATTGTGGTTTACTGCTGTTTAAATTGGCATTGTTCTTTAACTATTTTATCCTTAAATTGTTGACAATTACCCAACCATGAATTTGAATTTGCTTGGATTCTGTGGGTTCCAATACTTGGTGCCTAGAATTTAGTTGTCACTCAAGTACGTGCCATAGTCCCAAATCCCTGCGGACGATAATTACACCATAACTCACCATCTCTTCCGTACATAAAAAACCCCAACATACTCATAATGAATCATGGATGGGGCCCACAATGACAATCAAGGATGCCCACAACATGGAAGAAAGCCCCTCATGATGAATTTCATCCACCATTCCCTTCCAGTCATGATGGAAATAACAAAATAAGCAATAGATGATAAAAAACAGGACACTTAGACACAGTACATACATCGCGAGAATAGATATAATACCAAGAAGTTGCTATGAGGGAACACATAGCTGACTCGCACATGCACCAAGGAGATCTAAACAGAAGCTACGCAATGACCACCAAGCTGGCAAGGACTATTAATTTGTGATGCCCCACAATAAGCCAACAGAACTTCTCCTCACCTTTCTGTCGAAAGATATCCTATGTAATCTTGTCTTCCATAAAGTCTTTCTATGGAAGTCTCAGCAATCAAGGACCAAAGAACGTATAATCAACGTACAACACGAGCCGTTAGAGGAAAGGTATGGATGCTGAAATTGTTAGCCCTTCAGAACAATCGACATGGCAGTTAACTGACTTGCCCCGGGGAAACACCTATTGGTTGAAGTGGATTTTTAAAGTGATGATGAAAAGCCGATGGCACTATAGAAAGCACCAAGCAAGGTACTCTGGGCAAAGACACGCAACAACTCAGTGTGGACTATCTTGAACACGTTTTGGTCCAGTTTGGGCAAGATTAACCCCATTCGGAATATCTGGCAAAGTGGCTGTTCTCTAGCTTTTGAAAATTCATCAAAATGGGACCAATCAATATTGCGTTTCTACCACGGTGATTTGAATGGAAAGGAAGTGTACAATGTCCTATTCCCCCGGTTTTCCACCCAAGTGAAAAAACCAAATCAAGTGTGCAACTCCTACGTTCCCTCTATGGATTGAAGCAAGCTAGGTTGCCAATGGAATGCCAAATTGATTGCAGCTCTAATACAGGATTGGATTCCATCAATCCAAGTTAGAACCATCTCTGTTCACTAGAGGTATGGACAAACAACTTCATTGCCTTATTAGTTTACGTTGATGACATTATTGCTGCTAGTCTAGCCTCATTGAAATCACCTCTATCAAAGTCCTGGATGATAAGTTCAAAATCAAAGATCTAGGACCTCATGGCTATTTTTTTTTGAATCATGAATGTGAATGTGGCATGAATTTGTGTGAACGCAAAATATGCCTTAAATATTCAACAAGAAGTCGGATTCCTTGAATGCAAGCCTACAATACTTATGATTCAAGGACTGAAATTAACTCATGATGCTGGCACACGCCTTGGCAAGATCTTAACCCTTTTTTATTAGAAACTAGTATGGAGGATGTTCTCATCATGTTTCTACTAAGCCGATACTACGATATTCTCAAACTGTCCATATCTGTGTATTCTATATTGTCCTTTCTGATCTATAGGTCAAACTCCTCTTTCAGGCTCAATATGTTTTTCTTTGTTCTTCGGGACTGGGCAGTTTTGTTGTTTATATTCTTTTCGAAGATCCACTCACAGGTATTGGTGTTTTTTTAGACAGACGGCTTTTATATCGGATGGAGGTCTAAGAAGCAAGAACAATAATCCGACCTCCTCTCTGAGGCTGAGTTATAAGCCTATCAGCCACAGTCTGCGAAAGTTTCAATGGCTTTTGTGTCTTATTTGCTTGCGTGATTTACATTGTCGATGGACCAATTACCGCGACATTGTTTTGTGATTCTGTAATTCGGCAATCCATTGCTGAGGAAGTCATGTCCTTCCATGAGCGTACTAAATATCTACATCGATTTGACTGTCCAATGTCCTTGTTGTATTAAAGGTTTAAATCAAGGGTTCTATTAAATTTTACTGGCTATTATGTCTCTTCTGTGTTTCTCTATTACCAGGGTGGGGCTAAAGGCTTTTACAGCCTTTGGGCTATCAGATGTTTCAACAGTATGTGTCTAAGCTGGGCATTTCCAGAACTCTTTACATTGCTACATCTACAAGGGGGGGTATTAAAGCCATTGAAGATGAAGTGTCATATTGTCAATATCTATATATGTCTCTATGGTTTAGTTTTCCCTCCTTTAGCGGTTTTTTGTAACAGATTTGCCGCTCCTTTAGCATGTTTATATAGTCTCTGTATTCTTTGGCTATTATCATGTAATCCTACATTCAGTTTTTTTTCTTCTCTCTGTTAGTCTCATGATCGTTCCCTGTGCTCGCACTGTTAGTCTTCATCATTTTCAGCTGTTGATTTATCTGATTCTTTGTCTTTTCGCCGGCAATCATGCTTTGAATGTTGGCGAAAAATGACTTTAGCCAAAATTTTGTTTCTCTTATATTGTTCCCAAGTCAACAAAAAATTTTACCGTGATTGAATTTCCTAATCCATTCCAAACACTTAAAACCCCGGAATATTTTCATGTGATTGTTCATTTTCTGTGTTTCAAATCTATCTATTGTTCTTTTATAATTATACCACAATTTCATATATTTATATATTATCTATAGTATCAAGCAATAAGCTATAGTAATGAATTTTTTAATTCAAATGTGTATTTAAATTACAATAAGTATACATATTTTCTTTTCTATAATTCATTTTCTATTTCATATTATATTGTGTTTATCTTAATATTTTTACAATATATATTACTACTTTGTATTATTAATATATTCTATGTAATTATATTATTTTTATTTACATATTAATTTTTATTTCATTTTATGTTATTTATTTTTAATTATATATTTTATTTTTTTATCCCTATATTTTTATATTTATTATCTTCAATTTTCATATGATTTTAGTATTATTATTACTTAATTTTTTTATTTTTTATTTTATATTTTTATCTAATTTATTTATTATGTTAACAATTTTTTTCAAATTGTATTAAATTTTCTTTAATTAGTATTATAATTTCTATTCATAAGTAACAAACAACTGTAATGTTCAAATTCAACCCGTCTCCACAGAGACTCTTGCTCACACAAGTGCGAATCTTTTATTATATAATATATATATTAATTGTTTCACCGATATAAATATTATGGAACCTTAATGGGGTGTTTGTTTGGGTGTAATTGAAATGCCATTACAAAACAATTCTTTTGCGCCTCCAAATTACAGTGTTTCGTTGCAATTCCATGGAATTCCAATTTCCTTTATTTTTTGAATTGGAATACATGTATCCCCTATGAATTCCAATTCAACATAGCATGGAAATGAAAAAATATGGAAATGGCCTTTTTGCCCTTAGTTATTATTATTATTATTATTATTATTATTATTATTACTAAAGTACATTTTAGTTTGTATGTCACTTTTTCCGCAATTATGGCCCTGAAAAATGTGTTCACCATGAATGGTGAACAGCGGGCCCATAACGACGTTGTTTTTACGGAAAATTTTTTTAGTTAATATGTTTATTAACGGAGTTTTACATTTCATGTTCAGATTATGAATTTACATTTATTAAATTATGAATTTTCTGTTATGAGATCATAAATTTACAGTATGTAATTATGAATTTTCTGTAAATTCATAATCTCATAATAGAGATTATGAATTTTATGTTATGAGATTATGAATTACATTTATTAAATTATGAATTTTCTGTTATGAGATTTGAATTTTACTATTATGTAATTATGAATTTCTATAAATTCATAATCTCATAACAGAAAATTCATAATCTCATAACAGCAAATTATAATTTAATAACAGAAAATTCTTAATCTAATAAAAGAATATTCATAATTTCATAACTGCACATTCATAAATCTATGCCTGCACATTCATAATTTATGAGTGTTAAAGAAGCTTGCGCGGAGAGAGAAAGTGAAAATGAAGAAGAAAAGTTGCACGATTAATTAAGGAGAGAAAAATATACTATATATATATATATATATATATATATATATATATATATATATAATATATATATATATAACGTGCGTTACCGTTAAGACCGTGTTCATTATCCATGGTGAACACGATTTCATGGCATAACGATTGTACTTTTTCCCTTCACATCCTCAATAATACAATTTCTCTCTACAATAATTTAAATTTTTACTTTATTCCTTGCATTATATAACTCGTTGACTTGATTAATATTGCACATGCATTACTTGCAATTTTTACTTTTTTTTACCCCTAATTCACTCCTCGCAACCAAACTCCTTGTAAGTGTCTGTGAAACACGGGACAATTGCAAGTAATGCATGCGCAATATTAATCAAGTCAACGAGTTATAATATATGCTGTTTCAGTTCAGTATCATGTGAAAGTCCAGTACTTAATTAGCGGCAATATATATATATATATATATATATATATATATATATATATATATATATATATAGACTTACATTCAGGTAAAAACACATCTTAAAATACAAACTTGTGGACAATTGACGCCGTTGGATGGTGGTATTGGACGGTCCTGATTTTTTTCCTCCTACGCGCTGTGTGCATGTAAGTATGTTAATGTGTGCACGAGCCTTGATAGATGATTGTGATTTTTCCTCCTACGCGCTGTGTGCATGTACGTGCGTTAATATGTGCACGTGCTAATCCCAGAAATTGTTGGCAGTACGCGCTGTGTGGCATGTAAGTATGGTAAATGTGTGCACGAGCTCAAGTTTGCATTTTAAGGGTAGGTTTGTATTTTAGGGGTTTGTATTTGAATGCAACCCTCCAGTTATAGTATATATAATATATTATGATTTTATTATATATAGGTAGTATAGATATAGTAAGGTGAGGGCATCACCCGCTTCCATGGCAAAGGCCCACTGTTAAATGTGGCTGATGCTTGCCAACTGCTGTTAAATGCTGCCTCTTTCATAATATACCACATCCATGTGCCACACTACTACACAGATATATACTTAATATAATAATATATGAATAAGTTAAAGCCCGCAGCAGATCGATTCATAGCTCGCTTTGCTGCTATGTTAAGATAGATCGAGTTACGTATGTGATATCTTATTAATTAATTTTTACTAGTGATAATGATACAGTGGATATCCACAATAAAAAGATATTTTCAACTCATGCTAATTCTCTTTCGGCTGTATAGCATACAAGATGGGTATATTATCATATAGCTTGTTGTTCTGTATGGTTACCTCTTCTAGTATATGGATATATAATTCTATGTTAAATGTTGACAATGCTATCGATAAACCCGCTAACATCTTTTAAAATTTTCGATACTTAATATTTTATTCTTCTGTCCTTCTTTTCAGTCCAACCGATGCTCACACTGAATAGTTATATAGTTACGCGGATAACCTTCAAATAAATCAATTGACACTACTCTTGAGAGTTCATCGTCCGTTAGAACACCACCCATTTGTAGATTTTTGAGAGGTTACGTCGCTACGGTAGTCTTGTTTTAAAGTAGGCCCATATTTTTATTATTCAAGCTGACATCTAATTCAGGATTTTTGCTTAGTAAGCCCCCAATTCTAGTGTTTCCACAATGATTTCTTGATTTAAAACTAAATCCGGTACGACACGGATGATCGGGTTGATGTTTAGAGACATAGGTAACTTGGTGCCGCCCGAGAGCAAACAGAAAAACACACAGAACTCTCTAAAACGGGGACTCTCTAGTAGTGCTGTTCTAATAAAATATTCCACTTATTTATATTTATTACAAACTTAATTTATAAACTCTTTTTCTATAATGTTTGATTAATTTTTTGTTCCTTTTTCTTTTTTCTCTCCTTTTATTGGTCATACTCCATAATAATAAGCAAATGTATCTGCGTCTAGCTTAAGTATGTATGATAGTTAAACATACACTCTCTCAATAGGAAAAACCACAGTTTATAAAAAGACTAAAATCTAAACACTAAGAAAAGAATTGGAGGTTTTCTTACAATCAATCTTATATAAGTCACACATAACCCAACTTAAATTCAACTTAATTTCCCCCCCATTTTTTGTTCTTGCTCCATAAATTCTAGACTATAAACTACCCTTGTAACCAA